>AWOL01S0033897.1:6073-17761 GCA_000715115.1 Nicotiana otophora
CAGATGAGTAGACACATAAAAAGGGGAACCCCGAGATACGCCTAAATACGGGGCAAAATAAGATGACACATAGGAATATGTCGAGCCTGAGTCAAATAATACCGATGCATCTCTATGAAAGACTGGAACAAAACATATAATGACAGATTCGAAAGCAGCTGCCTCTACACGACCTCCACCTCTTGCCGGCTGAGTAGGTGGGGCGGTAGCTGGTACTGGAATCATAACCTGAGGATCCGGTGGAGCACGTGGTGGCTGAGAAGACTGTGGAGGTGCACCCCTCCTAAGACCCCGAACCTATAGGCAATACTAATACTGGGACTGTAGTCAAAGTCATCCTAAGCTTCTGAAAGCTCTCCTCACACTCCTTTGTCCACCTGAACGGAGCACCCTTCTAGTTCAGCCTAGTCATACGTGCTACAATAGATGAGAATCCCTCTACAAAGCGACGGTAATACCCCGCTAAACTAAGAAAACTACGGATCTCCACAGCCGATGACGGTCTAGGCCAATTCTGCACTGCACCCACATTCTTCGAATCTACCTTGATCCCATCACTCCATACTACAAGACCCAAGAATGCCACTGAGCCTAGCCAAAACTCACACATTAAAATTTTTGCATATAACTTCTTTTCTATCATGGTCTAAAGCACAGTCCTAAGGTGCGCCTCATGATCCTCCCGAGTTCGGGAGAACACCAGAATGTCGTCAATAAACCCAATGATGAATGAGTCAAGATAAGGTCAGAACACACTGTGCATCAAGTGCATAAATGCTGCTGGGGCATTGGTCAGCCCAAAGGACATCACAAGGAACTCGTAGTGACCATACCGAGTACTGAAAGCAGTCTTTGGGATATCTGGCTCCCGAATCTTTTACTGATGATAGCCTGAACAAAAGTCAATCTTGGAAAACACTCTGGCACCCTGTAACTAATCAAACAAGTTATCAATACGAGGTAATGGATACCTGTTCTTCACTATGACTTTGTTCAACTGGCGGTAATCAATGCCCATCCGCATAGAACCATCCTTTGTCTTCACAAATAAGACAGGAGCATCCCAAGGTGACACACTGGGCCGAATGAAGCCCTTATCAAGCAACTCCTGTAACTGCTCCTTCAACTCCTTCAACTCAAGAAGAGCCACACGATATGGAGAACCAGAGATGGGCTGATTGCCCGGCAACAAACCAATGCCAAAATCAATATCTCCGTCAGGTGGCAGGCCCGGAAGATTAGCTGGAAACACATCTGGAAAGTCCCTCACTACTGGGACTGACTCAACAGTAGGGGTATCAATAATGACATCTCTCACATAAGCTAGATTCGCGTCACACCCCTTCTCAACTATTCGTTATGCTTTAAGAAATGGAATAACTTTGCAGGGAGTATACTCTAAGGTACCTCTCCAGTCTAATCGCAGTAATCCTAGCATAGCCAGTGTCACGGTTTTAGCCTGACAATCAAGAATAGCATAATGGGGTAACAACCAGTCCATGCCCAAAATAACATCAAAGTCTACCATACTTACCAATAATAAATCAGCTTTGGTCCCAAAACCACTAAGAGCAATCAAACACGACTGATACACGTGGTCCACAATAAGAGAATCTCCCACATGAGTAGACACATAAAAAGGGGAACCCCGAGATACACCTAAATACGGGGCAAACTAAGAGGACACATAGGAATATGTCGAGCCTGAGTCAAATAATACCGATGCATCTATATGAAAGATTGGAACAATACCTATAATGACAGATTCGGAAGCAGCTACCTCTACACGACCTCTACCTCGGGCCGGCTGAGCAGGTGGGGCGGTAGATGGTACTGGAATCATAACCTGAGGACCCGGTATAGCACGTGGCGGCTGAGAAGACTGTGGAGGTGCACCCCTCCTAAGACCCCGAACCTGTAGGCAATACTAATACTAGAACTGTAGTCAAAGTCATCCTGAGCTTCTGAATGCTCTCCTCACACTCCTTTGTTCACCTGAATGGAGCACCCTTCTGGTTAAGCCTAGTCATAGGTGTTGCAGTAGATGAGAATCCCTCTACAAAGCGACGGTAATACCCCGCAAAACGAAGCAAACTACGGATCTCCACAGTCGATGACGGTCTAGGCAAATTCTACACTGCCTCCACATTCTTCGAATTTACCTTGATCCCATCACTCCATACTACAAGACCCAAGAATGCCACTGAGCCTAGCCAAAACTCACATATTAAAATTTTCGCATACAACTTCTTTTCTCTCATGGTCTGAAGCACAGTCCTAAGGTGCTCCTCATGATCCTCCCGAGTTCAGGAGTACACCAGAATGTCGTCAATAAACCCAATGATGAATGAGTCAAGATAAGGTCAGAACACACTGTGCGTCAAGTGCATAAATGCTACTAGGGCATTGGTCAGTCCAAAAGACATCACAAGGAACTCGTAGTGACCATACCGAGTACTGAAAGCAGTCTTTGGGATATCTGGCTCCGAATCTTTTACTGATGATAGCCTGAACACAAGTCAATCTTGGAAAACACTCTGGCACCCTGTAACTGATCAAATAAGTCATTAATACGAGGTAATGGATACCTGTTCTTCACTGTGACTTTGTTTAACTGGCGGTAATCAATGGACATCTGCATAGAACCATCCTTCTTCTTCACAAATAAGACAGGAGCATCCCAAGGTGACACACTAGGCCGAATGAAGCCCTTATCAGGCAACTCCTGCAACTGCTCCTTCAATTCTTCAACTCAAGAGGAGCCACCCGATATGGAGAAACAGAGATGGGCTGAGTTCCCGGCTATAAACCAATGCCAAAATCAATATCTCCGTCGGGTGGCATGCCCGGAAGATCAGCTGGGAACACATCTGGAAAGTCCCTCACTACTGGGACTGACTCAACAGTAGGAGTATCAATAATGACATCTCTCACATAAGCTAGATATGCGTCACACCCCTTCTCAACCATTCGTTGGGCTTTAAGAAATGAAGTAACTTTGCAGGGAGTATACTCTAAGGTACCTCTCCACTCTAATCGCAGTAATCCTGGCATAGCCAGTGTTACGGTTTTAGCCTGACAATCAAGAATAGCATAATGGGGTAACAACCAGTCCATGCCCAAAATAACATCAAAGTCTACCATACTGAGCAATAATAAATCAGTTCTGGTCCCAAAACCACTAAGAGCAATCAAACATGACTGATACACATGGTCCACAATAAGAGAATCTCCCACATGAGTAGACACATAAAAAGGGGAACCCCGAGATACGCATAAATACGGGGCAAAATAAGAGGACACATAGGAATATGTCGAGCCTGAGTCAAATAATACTGATGCATCTCTATGAAAGACTGGAACAAAACATATAATGACAGATGCGGAAGCAGCTGCCTCTACACGACCTCCACCTCAGGCCGGCTGAGTAGGTGGAGCGGTAGATGCTGCTGGAATCATAACCTGAGGACCCGGTGGAGCACGTGGTGGCTGAGAAGCCTATGGAGGTGCACCCCTCCTAAGTCTGGGGCAATCCCTCACCATATGGCGGGTGTCGTACATACTGAAAATAACCTCTTGGAGGGCGTGGCTATTGTGACTAACTCGGGCCAGGTCTGCTGGACTGGCCGCTAAAAGCAAGCCGAGCAAGAGGCCCACTAGATACTGGAGGTGCATAATATGGCTCCTGGGGCCTAGCAAGGGCTAGAACACCACAGGCAGTTGGAAGAGCTGAATGAACGAGGCGACTCACATAACCCCTACCATGGCGAGCTGCTAGGGCACGAGCTCCAGAATAAGAACCAGTCTCTCGAGACCTCTTGGCCTCTCTCTCCTCTCGGTTCTAGGCAAGCATGCCCTACAATCTCCTAGCAACACTCACAACCCGCTGGTAAGGAATATCCATCTCCATCTCCTTGACCATACTAATCCTGATACTGGGGTGGAGTCCCTCAATAAACCGACAAACCCTGTCGGTGCATGTCAGGCTAAATCACCGAAGAGGACTGCATACTCTGACACAGTCATAGTACCCTGGCACAGCTATTCAAACTCTACGCGCCATGAGCCCCTAAGGCTCTGAGGGATATACTCTCTCAAAAACATGTACGAGAACTGAATCCATGTAAGTGAAGCTGCCTCATTCAAACTACTCAACTCATAAGCACGCCACCACTGATATGTTGCTCCTCTAAGCTGAAAGGTGGTAAAAGAAACCCCACTCGTCTCCACTATGCCCATAGTACGGAGAATACGATGACACTCCTACAGAAAACCCTGAGAATCATATGTAGCGAATCCATTGAAGGTAGGTGGGTGGTACTTCTTGTACCTCTCAAGTCTGAGCTCCTCCGGCCCAGAAGCGGCTATCCTAGTCTCATGCTGAACCGGAGCTACCGGCAGTATAGAAATGAACTTCGGGGCCTTTTCAACCTGGACCCTCTGCTCAAAAGTGCGGGCTGGGGGAGTCGGTGCCCCTCCCCTGGCCTGAGATCTAGCGGGAGTTAATAGAATCAATCCAGCTTGATCTAAGGTGCTGAACATGCTCATGAACTGGGCTAGAGTCTCTTGGAAGGCTGTCACACCAATAGGAATCTCTGGTGCCTGCCCTCCAGTTGAAACTGTTGGGGGATCCTCTGTCACAGCTTGCACAGGTGCTCTGGCTACACCGCATGCTCGTCCTCTACCCCGGCCCCAGCCTGGTCGTCAGATCTCCCGGTACGGGTCCTCACCATCTGTGAGAAAGAATAGAATAGTGAATTGTAGAATTTGATGCCAATAACTCGCACGACGAGGATTCAAAAGAAGTATGATTGTTCCTAATAGTTCCATAGCCCCCGAAGATAATTACAGACATCTCCGTTCCGATCCGCGAGACTCTAATAAACCGGCATGTGACTCATGACACCTATGAACGTAGAGCTCTGATACTAACTTGTCACAACCCAAATTTTCCATCCGTGAATCGTTGTGACGGTACCTAGTCTCTACAACTAGGTAAGCCTATCATTTGCAAAAATGAAATGAAAAACACAAAAATTAACAACCAACACTAACAGAATTTTAAATAAGCAATTGAGATGTCGCTCGGCATATACAATGATCAACTCTCAAAATATACATAACACTCCCAAGACCTGGAACACCGTAAGTCATAAGCTTCTACGTAGTTCTAGCTGTTCTACACCTCAATACCTATAGGAATAAGAGAAAAATGAACATAGGGGAGAGAGGGGGACTCCAAGGATCTGCGGGCGCGGGTAGATGTACCTTGAAGTTCTCCAAAGCAATAGAGGCGACTACAACTAAGGACGATACTGGTAAGAGGAATCCAGATCTGAACATGAAACATGTGCAGGAAAGGGCGTGAGTACACCACAATGGTACCCAGTAAGTGCCAAGCCTAACCTCGGTCGAGTAGTGATGAGGTCAGGTCAGGGCCCTACTAGTATATAATAATTAAGCAGGAGAGTACAACAATATAATAAGAGACTGGAATTTAAACAAAGAGAACATAGAAAAGTAGCAACCCACACGACCTCTACCCCGAGATGGCTGGGCGGATGGTGTAGCAACCAGTGCAAGAGTCATAGTCTGGCCTCCCTACTGCACTAGACCTATGTAATGATAGGGGTAATACTTTCTCACATGTACTAACTCTCCACAATCATGGAAACCTCGAACTGGGAATGATTGTGCGGCCTAAATCCGACCCCGGGAACTAGAATAACCACTAGTAGAATCTAGTACTAGTGAACCCTGAACTGATAGAGCATGGTACGAGATTTGAGCAGGAAGGGAACTGAAGGACGACTGAGCTGGAAGAGTGTTGCATGAACCGTGGCTAGCTGATGAACCACGAGGAACATGACAAGCCATTTGCCTCGTCCTAAAAGGACGATCTCTCCTATGATGTGAATGACTTCCTGATGAGGTACAACTAAAACCACTGAAACCACAGGGCTCACGCATTTCCCCTGCTCGCCCTCAAGCCTGCAAACCTTTACCAAGCGCCCGACAATCTTGACCACCTGGTCAAGCTTATCATCCGTCTTAGACTCTCGAGGCAAACTGTAACGTATACAATAGTTGAGGCATCAATGAACCTCCTGATCCTCTCTCTCTCGGTGGGGACCGGCCATATAGCATGACGAGCCAGATCCACAAATCTCATCTCATACTGAGTCACAGTCATATTACCCTGGCGTAGCTGCTCAAAATCGCTAAGCAACTCATCTCTGCGAGTTTGTGGGGAAAAACTTCTTTAAAAAGAGAACTGAGAACTCATGTCATGTAAGTGGAGCTACACCAACTGGCCTGCTCAACTCATAAGACTTCCACCATCTGTAGGCTGTCCCTGTCAACTGAATAGTGGTAAATGCAACTCCGCTAGTCTCCAAAATACCAACTGTGAAAAAAATCCAGCAACACCTATTCAGAAAATCTTGAGCATCCTCTGACTCTCCTCAGCTAAATCTGGCACTTTAAGCCTCCCAAACCACTCAAACCACTTATGTTCCTCATCGATCAAAGGTGGACCAACCTCGGCCAGAGTAGTAGCAACCTGCTGAACAGGTAACACTCCCCGGTATCTGATGACCTTGAGATAGCTTCTCTAGAGTACCGGTGGTGGGAGTCTAGGCACCTCACCCAGCCTGCAAGGTAGCTGGTGCAACTGGAATAAATATCGCCTGAGCCAGGTTCGTGCACACAGTAAGAATTTGGGCTATGGCCTCCTGAAGGCCAAGAATAACGATTGGCAACGTTGGTTCCTGAGCTAGTCCCACTAGGTCAATAGTATCTAAAACCTGATACATATGTGTTGCCCTAGCTATAGTACGAGCCACACCTNCAAGCCTAACCTCGGTCGAGTAGTGATGAGGTCAGGTCAGGGCCCTACTAGTATATAATAATTAAGCAGGAGAGTACAACAATATAATAAGAGACTGGAATTTAAACAAAGAGAACATAGAAAAGTAGCAACCCACACGACCTCTACCCCGAGATGGCTGGGCGGATGGTGTAGCAACCAGTGCAAGAGTCATAGTCTGGCCTCCCTACTGCACTAGACCTATGTAATGATAGGGGTAATACTTTCTCACATGTACTAACTCTCCACAATCATGGAAACCTCGAACTGGGAATGATTGTGCGGCCTAAATCCGACCCCGGGAACTAGAATAACCACTAGTAGAATCTAGTACTAGTGAACCCTGAACTGATAGAGCATGGTACGAGATTTGAGCAGGAAGGGAACTGAAGGACGACTGAGCTGGAAGAGTGTTGCATGAACCGTGGCTAGCTGATGAACCACGAGGAACATGACAAGCCATTTGCCTCGTCCTAAAAGGACGATCTCTCCTATGATGTGAATGACTTCCTGATGAGGTACAACTAAAACCACTGAAACCACAGGGCTCACGCATTTCCCCTGCTCGCCCTCAAGCCTGCAAACCTTTACCAAGCGCCCGACAATCTTGACCACCTGGTCAAGCTTATCATCCGTCTTAGACTCTCGAGGCAAACTGTAACGTATACAATAGTTGAGGCATCAATGAACCTCCTGATCCTCTCTCTCTCGGTGGGGACCGGCCATATAGCATGACGAGCCAGATCCACAAATCTCATCTCATACTGAGTCACAGTCATATTACCCTGGCGTAGCTGCTCAAAATCGCTAAGCAACTCATCTCTGCGAGTTTGTGGGGAAAAACTTCTTTAAAAAGAGAACTGAGAACTCATGTCATGTAAGTGGAGCTACACCAACTGGCCTGCTCAACTCATAAGACTTCCACCATCTGTAGGCTGTCCCTGTCAACTGAATAGTGGTAAATGCAACTCCGCTAGTCTCCAAAATACCAGCTGTGAAACAAATCCACCGACACCTATTCAGAAAATCCTGAGCATCCTCTGACTCTCCTCAGCTAAATCTGGCACTTTAAGCCTCCCAAACCACTCAAACCTCTTATATTCCTCATCGATCAAAGGTGGACCAACCTCGGCCAGGGCAGTAGCAACCTGCTGAACAGGTAACACTCCCCGATGTCTGATGACCTTGAGATAGCTTCTCTAGAGTACCGGTGGTGGGTGTCTAGGCACCTCACCCAGCCTGCAAGGTAGCTGGTGCAACTGGAATAAATATCGCCTGAGCCAGGTTTGTGTACCCAGTCAGAATTTGGGCTATGGCCTCCTGAAGGCCAAGAATAACGATTGGCAACGTTGGTTCCTAAGCTAGTCCCACTAGGTCAACAATATCTAAAACCTGATCCATATGTGTTGCCCTAGCTATAGTACGAGCCGCACCTGGTCCCTACCGTGGACCGGCCTCTCTCGACTCTAACTGGTGGTACTAGTGCCCATCCGCTAGATCTGGGTGCACGTGTCATTATCATCTGTGAGATAATAGAAGAGTAGAGGTTTAGACTTCGAAATTAAAAAATCTACATGACAAGAATGCAAGAAAGTGAAGTTTCCTAATAGTTTGATAGCCTCTTGAAGATAGATACAAACGTCTCTGTATGAATCCACAAGATTGTGCTAAACGTGCTCATGACACTTGAGACCTAAGAAACCTAGTGCTCTGATACCAACTTGTCTCGACCCAACACCCACCGAAGCCACTACGGTGCCTAACACTATTTGCTAATCAAGCCAACAATCACATAATAAGAACGAGTTTGAATAAACATGATTTAATAAACTCAATTGCTGAAATATGCTAAATAACTGATGAAAACAACAACAATACGTCTGCAACCATCCCAATGATCTTGTGTCGATGAGCACATGAGTACTACTGAGCATCAAAATACAAGGCCAAATACTCAATACAACTATCTGAATAGCAGAACAACAATAGTAGAAATAATAAAAGAGAACTTCAAGGTCTGCGGACAGCATAACCTCTACCTCATATTCTCCCAAAAGTCGGTAGCAACAAAACTATCACGACCCCGAATTCCCACCTTAGAATGTCGAGATGCCACCTAGTCTATAAGCCAACAATGCAATGAGAGTTAACAAGATTTGAAGCTTAGATATCAAATTATATTATTAATCTATCATAATAAAATCCAAACAATACAACTGTCAAAATTTCCCATAACCTAGTGGCACCGAGTCATAAGATCTACAATGAGTGCTCTAATAATCTCAAGATACAATAAAGTTTTGAACACGAGATATGCAATAATATAGCTAAAACCATAACGTGACCCTGAGGCCTGCGAGCATTAAGCAGGTGTGCCTTGAAATCTCTAAAATAGCTGGTTTGTCACTAGCATCCGGCACGGGCTAATGTACCTAGATCTGCACAAATATGTGTAGAAGCGTAGCATGAGTACACCACAATGGTAACTTGTAAGTATCAAGACTAACCTGTAATAATCACAAATCACGGGTCCCAAATCACGAATCATAATCACATGGCATCTCGTGCCTACTTTGTCAATCACAACTGCACAAACAACACGCGCCAATATAATAAACTCATAATTGCACGGATAACTCACGTGCCAACATTAACAATATCTTATATCTGCATGGATAACTCATGTGCCCACAGTCCAGTCCTCACATAGAAAGAAGATATTTAAGAATACACATACATGATCAATGAATAGAGACAAGTAAGATCAGATACACCAAATAGCACATTGGAAACAATACAACAAAATCCCTTAATATGCATGACTCACACAAGATAGTCACATTTGCACACAAATATTATCAATGACAATGCCCCTAGGCCATCACAAGTCATCCCCGACATAGCCCCCTTGTCTCGTCTCGTGCGGAATAATAAAGTAGATGCCCGCCTTGTCTCGCCACACACACGTAATAATTATCCCACCCGGTCTTGCCATATGCGCAAACCCAACATATATAGCCCGCCTTGTTATGACGCATGTGCAAATATCACTAATAACAATAGCACGGACAACTCACATGCAAACACTATGACAAATCCTCTGAACAATCCCACATGTGCCAGAAAACATAACAACACAATATAACAACTCGCACCACATGTTCCCATATGCCACAACATTTCCTAAACAACAATCCCAATACCACAACCATACATAGCCCACAACTCAACAACACTGAGTACAACAACTATAAAGAAAATAACACGAGAGTACAATAAGTAAGTCAGCACAAGAATTACAAAAAGATAATGAAATTGAAGAATAAGCTCAACCATGAAAGACATAACAAGTAATAATTTCTTCAAATACGAATAACTCAACAATGAGAGATATAACATGTAACAATGACTCCAGATAAGAATAAATCAACAACGGATGAGATAACATGTAACAACGGCGTCAAATAAGAATAAATCAACAATGGAAGAGATAACATGTAATAATGACTTCAAATATGAATAACTCAACAATGAGAGAGATAACATGTAAATAAGAGAGGTAACAACATCGTTTAAAGCATATAAGAGTATATTTTGCAATAAAAGATTGAACATGAACTAACAATTTCAAGTAAAGCATGTAAGGGTAAATGTAAAAGTTGATGATATAATATGATAGGGCAACTTCAATTAAACGTACATATAAAACCTAAGGGTCTAACCGGTAAAAGTTTCACATATGAGGCCGTGTACAAACTCGTTACCTCATGTACAAGTCTTCCACGTAATTCTAATAGTTTAATCAACCAATCACTATGGTGTAATTCCCCCACACAAAATTAGACAAATTACTTACCTCGAACAATGTAAATCAATCCACTTAAAAGCCCTTCCCATTTGAAACAACTTGCAGGCAAATCAAATCTTGCAAAAATAACTTAATATCATAAATAAAATCCATGAAAAACACTTTAGCATAATAAAGATTCAATCTTTAATGAAAATCAAAAAGTCAACTCAAAAGGTCAACCCCGGGCCNAATAGTTTAATCAACCAATCACTATGGTGTAATTCCCCCACACAAAATTAGACAAATTACTTACCTCGAACAATGTAAATCAATCCACTTAAAAGCCCTTCCCATTTGAAACAACTTGCAGGCAAATCAAATCTTGCAAAAATAACTTAATATCATAAATAAAATCCATGAAAAACACTTTAGCATAATAAAGATTCAATCTTTAATGAAAATCAAAAAGTCAACTCAGAAAGTCAACCCCGGGCCTGCACTTCAGAACGTGACCAAACTTACAAATTCTGAGAATCCATTCCGATCTGAGTCCAACCATACAAACATTGTTCAATTCTGACCTCGAATCGACCTTCAAATTCTCAATTTATTATTTAGGAAAGCATTTATAACCCCCCCCCCAAATTTCTCCAATACAAATCACTAAATAAATGATAAAAATAATTATAGAATCATGAATAATTGAAAAATCAATGTAAAAAACACTTACCCCCGTCCAAACCGTGAAAATCCCTTCCAAAATCGCCCAAAATCGAGCTCTACGACTCAAACTATGTTAAAATGAACCAAACCATCGAAATAGAGTAATATATAATCTTCCAGGTTATTGCCATGACCCAGGCTAGGGTTGCGATGGATAACCGACCCTAAGTGCCGATCACTAAAATACTGATCTATCGGTACCAGCGCAACAATAAATGCAGCGCCCTGAAATAGATGTGAGTATGATATGTACAAAATATGTAGGGTGGAATGCATATGTAAAGCATACTAAAGTATTATTGTAAGC
>AWOL01S0033902.1:5631-22580 GCA_000715115.1 Nicotiana otophora
CTCAGGGGTGAATGGGTAAATGGATTTTGGTCCGAACCTCGGGTTTTGACCAAGCGGGCCCGGGGTCGATTTTTCGACTTTTTGGAGGAAATTTTGGAAAATTTAATTTATGCAATATAATTGATTCCTTTATCAATATTTGACATTATTGAGTCATTTTTGAATAGATACAGGTGGTTTGGAGGTGAATTCTAAAGAAAAAGCTGTGATTGATAATTAAGTAGCCTTCGGAGCAAGGTAACTATTGTGTCTAACACTGACTTGAGGGAATTAGGAACCTTAGATTACTTGCAAAGTGAAATTCATGTGAGCAGCGTATATGTGAGGTGACGAGTACTTATGCGCCGCCAATTTACTTGTTTTCCATGTTTCTCTATTTTTCTTATATTGTCTCTTTCACATGCCTAATTGCTACGTGTTATACTAGTATTGTTCAATTTATCGTTCTTATTACGTTTACGGATTTTCTGGTGATAATTGAGTTTTTTATTTCAAAGTTGAGATTAATATTATGGAACCAAATGTTGAAGTAAGGTTTGTATGGAACCAAATGTTGAAGTAGGGTTTGTATTTATTTCAAAGTTGAGATTGATAAAGTCGATAACTGGTTCACCCTTTTGTTGATGAGTATTTGTAAGTCCTATCATACTCATAGTACGTCTCGTGCTATATAAGCGATTGAGGAATTCTTGCTCTAGTTGATCCCAGCTTTCAACAGATCCAGCCTCGAGGTCCGTGTACCAATCAAAAGTATTTCCTTTTAATGAGCGGACAAACTGCTTGACGAGGTAATCTCCATAAGTCCCAGCATTGTTGCATGTCTCAACGAAGTGCGCCACATGTTGCTTTAGATTGCCTTTGCCATCAAACTGTTGAAATATTGGAGGTTGATAGCCAGTAGGCATCTTCAACATATCGATCCTTGAAGTGTACGACTTTGCGTAGGTAGAGGAGGACCTGGAAGCGACTTCATATTTATTTTTTATAGTCCTTTCAATGAACTCCTTTAGTTAATTGATTGGAATCATCCCTTCCGAAGAGACTGGAATTTCTTTAGTGGATGCAACTTGTCGTGGGAGAGGATCAATCTTTTGAACTTCTGGGAGTTTGACAGGTGCATGGGTAGATTCTTCTTCCATCAAGATTCCCACCCTATCTGTTAGCTTGTCGATTCTAGCATCTTGATTTTGCATGCACTATGTCAAGCCAGCGATTGCTTTCGTCAAGTTCGCCAACTGCTCATCCACAGATGAAGTGTTTGTCACCATGGCTTGCATGATTGTCGTGGACGATGGAGAGTAGCATGGATTTTCACACAAATTGATCCTTGATTGGCTCATGCTATGTGGTGTAAGTGGGGAGGATCCATCACTTGAAGCATCATCATCTTCCTTCACAACAGAGTGCTTGGATCCGGAGAGATCAAGCAGAGCAAGAGTTTTCTTGATCTTTTTAGAAATATCGCTTCCTTCTTCGAGTGTGTTTGTGAAAGATCTTGCTCCTTTTGAGGAAGAAGATCCGAAAATAGGGGTTGATGCGGACGACACTTGGGGTGTTTATTTTGTTAACGAGCCTGCTTTGCTCCTCGTAACTGGTCCAAAGCTTCCAAAGGTAACAATCGAGGATGCTTTCCACATCAGCATAGACCTGGAATTAGCAGCCTTGGTGAAAGTTGAACCGTAGTTGATTCTCTTTGAAGCCATTTCAATGTTCTTGAACTTTGGTGATTGAAAAGTTGAGATGAGAGGTAGAGATTGTCCCACTGGGTGTGCCAGAATTTGTAGACAATAAATTTGCGTCGAGAAAATAAAATCAAAACCAAAAAATATCTCAACAATCGTAGTATTTGATTTCAAGTAATATGAGTATTACAATCTCTATAAATCCTCTTATTCTTCTTTTCAATAGTAAATAAATTCAAGGGCCTTTGAGCTTGATCTTGAATATGTAGTTGTGGCCACGAACGATGATCTTGTTCTTGAGCTTGAGCATGATTGCTTGAACTTGACCTTGATTTGTTCTTCGTTCTTGAGCTTGAACTTAATTTCTTGAACTTGAACTTGATTGCTTGAAGCTTGAAACTTATAGAGAAATTTGCAGTGTTTGATCCACGAGCTCTCTTTTGCTTCTTATTATAACTTCTGGTCCTATTTTCTGGGTTATGAAGACCCCTATTTATAGTTATGGAAGGGAGGAGTTGTGACGAGAATAAATTCTTTCCGACCAATCAAATTGAAGTGTGACATGGCCGCATTTGATTGGCCAGAATATGTCACTTGCACATGTGGCGCGATTTCATTAGCCTTTTAATGTGATTTGGAATGCCTTGTCATTTTGACACGTGGCATGGTCATATTGGCTCTTCCATTTGACGTGGCATGCCACGTCATTTGACACGTGGCATTGTGCCTCTAGGAAGATGCCATCTTGGGCCTAATAAAGTGGGCTCATCACTTGTAGCCCAATTAAATTGAACTTATATACTTAATCCAATTATATTAACCCAAGATATTTATTTAGACTAATAGATTTAAAAATGATCCAATTTATTTTACTGAATTTAGATCCAATAAATTCTATATGCCTACACAAGCAAAACAAGAGAGTTCATAAAGAATCTTCTTCAACACTTACCCATATTAATTCTCATTTATTTTGCGCATCTAAATCAAGATTGCTCAATAGGCCATGCTTGATAAAATTGTATGTATTAGTAAACTTCATGTTTACATCATGACATGCGCAATTATGAATAAACTCCAAGTTTATTATAATATGAGCTTTTATATCAATAAATGTCTACTTTATTGTGGCATTCTTTTATTTGTGTAGTACAAACTGAAAAATAAAGCGGGTAGCTTTTCACATACATATCACCCGCTACAAGTTGTAGTAATATAAGATATCAAAAGTTTTCTTTACTTATAGTCTCAATATAACCAATCGCTTTTGTGAATACTTAAGAAACTTAATAAGTTTCTTTGAGACTTACTACAACATAATGCCTTATTGATAATCAATTTTGTTTCTCCAAAATAGTAATAATTGGCTCTTTCAGAGCTCTCAATTAATTTTGTACTACCATATATTCATCAACATCCATATGGTGAATATCTCTTTTAAAAAGAAAGTTATACCATTATGGTTATGGTCAAAATTATATGCAAGATCTGTTTCTTGCATTACTGTTGTCTTTTAATAATTATATTGCTAAAATATTTTGGCGTACAATAAGTACGTGACCAATGACCATTTATGCCATAATAATGACATTATTTTCTTATTTCCTCTCAAACCTCTTTCTAGAGGTGAGTGTGGTATATACCACTAGCACACTCATATTCTTCCAAAAATGAATATGCATCACATTCACATCATGAATGGACCATAATCATCTATATGTACTTTACAAAATCTCATGTCAAATCGATGACAAATATTAT
Organism: Nicotiana otophora; assembly: GCA_000715115.1. NCBI lineage: Eukaryota > Viridiplantae > Streptophyta > Magnoliopsida > Solanales > Solanaceae > Nicotiana > Nicotiana otophora. The sequence goes on from AWOL01S0033902.1 coordinate 9,075, forward strand.
TTTCACATAGTGAAGGATTATTTTGAGAATACTTATTGTTCTCATTACCACAATGATGACGATTATAATTTCGTCTATTGTCGCATCCACATCCAATTATATCTTTATAGTAATAATTTTGTCTTCTTTCAGACTTATCACATACTCTTAAGGGAATGAGAATGAAGCAAATTCAATGTATGGTTATAATTTCTTACAAACTCTATTAGAGTTATAATCAAAATTTATTATCTTTGCTTGTATTTAAAATCAAATTATAAAATTTCAAGAATTTAAAAGAGAAAAATTAGGTTAAATACTTACCTTAAATCCAGAATTTATTCCTCAAGAAAGTTCATGGATCAATTGACAATCATTATGATCAATATTATGTAAAAGTTGGGCACCATGCACGTATCCTAAAGCCTGGTGACCAAAGCAGATGCCTCAACTCAATTGGATAGAGTCGCGTGCTGATAACGTGTTATAAAACAATAAAAGAAGAATAAGAGTATTGCAGAGAAAAATAGGGAGAGAGAATTCTTATTAATTTGGAGTGAATTACAATGAAATAGAACCCCTCTATTTATAGGAGAAAAGTGACTTAGCCACCAAGTAATAACCCAAAAATCTCTCTGATATATAGATATTCGCCATAAATAAAACAATATTTATAACAACTGGCATAATGTTGTTTGAAGGGGTAATTTTTCAAGGACTATATTTGTACAACTTTTAAAATAGAGATAAAATTTTGATAGTGATCTTAAAAAGGGATATTTGCATAAATCAGCCCCCCAAATAACACCGTTGTAGTTGGACCGTTATCCATAGGCTTCAGAATTTCTGATTATCCAACCAAAGTATGTATCTTAGAGAACCATATGTTTTCAAGTATTATCACTAAGTTTTTATGTACACGTATCAGTTCTGAAAAAGAAATATACTCGTATGACTACTAGGACAAAGAGGGCAATCCGTTACATGCTTAAGAAAGGTCACTGTATTCTACACCTATCCTGTAAATTGCGTATATGACATACCTCTAGCATGCAACAGTAACTGATTTTGCAGCTTTCTTAAATTTAAAGATATCAATTTAAAATTTGACAGTTCCATTTTCATGGATTTAAGTTGCTCTAACAAGCAGAGACCAGAAACATGCAACCGGAGTTTCACTAAGAAAACGAAGGAAAATAGGAAGGAACTTAAAATAAGATACAATCATTATAAAAAAAGGCAATGGCACGTGAGGCCAATTACAAGGATCACATTACTACTCCAAACAAGACTAAGCAAATGAAAACATTAACAGTAATTAAAAGCAAATTCATACAAGTGAACTGCTATCTGCAGGTACGTAGTACAACAACAACAACAACAATTACTACGCCTCAATTAGTCCCAAACAAGTTGGGGTCGACGGCGCATAGATAGTCCAGAAGCTAGCTGGATGCCTAGGATGATTCTCATGAATTTCAGTTGGACTTGTGTTTCTCCTCATGATCCTCAGAATTCTTGTGGTGTCCAGGCAATTTCTCCTTGATTTTGTCAAGTAATCCTTTCTTCTCTTTTGTTTGATCACCTCCATAGACTTGCTCATGATCTGCAGCAGTCTTGTTGTGGTGACCTGGAAGTTTGTCCTTTATCTTCTCCATTATTCCTTTCTTTTCTTGATCTTCGTGTGTTGTTCCTGCATAATTAGCATTTCCAGCCACATGACCAGTGCAGTTCTCCATTTCAACTTTTTGCTCACCGGAAATCTTTTCCTTGATCTTCCCTTTCAGTCCCTTGTTCTTCCTTTTCTTCTCTCCAGTAACCTCGTCCACTTCCTCATCGCTTGACTGAAATAATTAGAAGCGAAACAAAGAAAATTATAACAACACCAGCGAGAAAATAGAGTCTTTAATCTTACACCAAGCTGACAAAATCAACCCACCTAATTTTAAAAACATGTCCAACACGTCCAAGTTTAAACGGGTTAGATTATGCTAGCTCCCAAAAGACTCTTCAAACCATTGTATAAAAGTAAGTGCCCTTTGCAGCGCGTCCTAGGACAGCAATATTATTTTTCTTTCAGGCTACAACTAAGTAAATAAAGAGCAATTAATTGAGTAGCTTTACCGAGCTTGAATTGCTGTGAGTGCGGTGAAGTTTGTCCATGAGACTAGTGTGCTTCTCCTCCTCCTCTTTCTTCTCCTTTGGTGGTTCTACATTGGGATTGGGAGAAGTAGTGTCAACAACATCAATCATGACAGTGTCATCTTGGGACTTATTCTCTTCTTTCTTTCCCATGAAATTGAACAATCCACATCCACGGTCACTACTCTCTGGAGCTGCACCCTTGTTTACATTCTCCTCCTGTGACTGACTTTGTTGCTCTGCCATCTTGTAGAATAATTAACAAGTATGAAACTGAAGCTATATATGTTCTTAAAATGCTTGTGCTTTGAGTGAATTTTTGTGCTTATAGCTTTGTTCAAGACTCTGTTTATATAGGTGAAACAAATACTAGCTAGGATTGTGTGGAGATTGGCGAGCTATGCTATTGGTACTTGGGGAGTACTGAAATGTCGGTTTGGACGGTTTACGCAAACTGAGATGTTATCTTAGTGTTCAGTATTCTTAGTGATTTTGAGATTTATGTAATGACAGGTCGTACATTGTGTAAAGCAAAAGCCTTTTAGATTTGCTTAAGAAATAGTATTATTAAGTGTAACAATGGAACAGTGCTTATTGGACGAAGAAATTTAAAGAATCTTTGCACCGACCAGGTTGGGAATTGAGAGTTGGGACTGGGAACCCATTCAATGATTCAAACAAGTACAAGGTATTGGGCGACTCTGCTTCACATTTTAATATTGTTGAAGATTGGAATGAGATTTTTTGTTTGGAAACAAGGGAAGAATGACAGATTAATAAAATGGCTTTCCCCTCACATTGATTGATCTACTGGTTGATAAAAAATTGGTCCAATTGGAAAGCCATGTGTCACTCATTAATTTGATGTTTGCATTAATAGCCAGTAAATTATCTTTGTAAAACCAGTGACCACTAGAGAAACACAACACCCAAAATTGAAGAATCAAGGTTGTCACATTACTTTAATCCAATTCAAAATGTTATGCCCTTCAAATTGCATCACTTTTCTTAATGTCACAAATACTTAAGCCTTCTTTGTTTTTAATTCTGCTGTTGATCACACACAAAAAAGGAATATTCGTAACCACTCTTTTTCTTTTGATGTATGTTTTACCCAATTTCACTAAAATATTGGTATACATTGGTGTCTATCCTCGAAATCAGATAACAATTGAATTTATACGCGGTTTAAAGGATATGTGATCTAATTTGATACAAAGCGAGAAATCATATTTAATATGGAAGAATTAATAGAAAATTCAATGCAAACCACGCAGACTGAACAACTTAAGCCTCGCAAGGTTAACTTCCTTCGAATTTAGGAGTGATATTATTGGAGCCAAAACAATATGAACAAGGCTGGAGAAGATAGAATATCGTTCTTTTTTGTATATTTCAATATTTTTAATGAATTACTCAATTCCCTTTATATATCCAGGGAGATGAAACTTTTAAGTCATTATTTTATAAGTAATTATATAGACGGTTGTCTCCCTTTTTGACTTAATCACGTGATTTCTGCCACAATGATTGGTTAATGGTGAGAATCACGGATCCTTATCGGTTGAGTTGGCAAAGCTTTTCCCCGAGGCCGTTAGAAGCAGGATCGGTCGTGCCTTCGATAAACTCGAGGGCAAATCTGATGGTCTTATTGAACTTCGAACCTCGACATCGAGCTCGGTCACATCTGTAACTTCGATCTCTTACAGATGTGCCGAGCTTGGTCTATCGTTCCAGATGCTCGATCAAGCATTGAGCTCGGTTCTACCCGTATATAGATAGTCACCTCGTTTTCTGGAGAGTAAGCGATGAAAAATGATATGAACTCTCGGTCCCCACTTCAATAAGTCATGACGATGAATACATGACGTAGGTGATAAGAATAGTGGAAACGTCCCATCAGTCCAGTCTTCGAGGCATTAAATGTGTATCAGTTGACGGTCAGCTACCCCAGGAGGTGAACCGTCGCTTAAGAAACCTATAGATACCCTTTAATCCATCTATTAGAACTTTTACACTCAAATTCTTCTTGTGTTCTAAGAAAATTTCACCCTCTTCATCTCCTGGTTTTCTAATTGTTAATCTCAAGGCTTACCTTACCAACAATTCTTTTCCTTCATTTTTTATTTAAAAAAATGGCAAAGACTTCAAAGTCTGTTCCTCAAAAAGAAGCACCTTCTTCTTCAAAACCTTCTGAAAACGTTTCTCACGCTACTACTGAGGAACCCCCTCTGAAATCATACATCCCTATTGGGTGCCCAACTATGGCTGACTTCAAGGTTAAGAATACGGCCATGGTACCAGGTCGATGTGAACCAGTCTCGAGGTACATATGTACGATTACAGATAGCATCCTCGATAAAGTTAAAAAGGACTGCAACTGGGTAGACAAACTCGCAGTGGTTCCTACCCCTGAAAAATCAATCACCACCTACGTAGAGGGTTTCTTTAAGTGTTTACACTTACACTTTCATGCTGGGTCCTCTAGACCCGATTATCATAGCCTTTTGCAAAAGGTATGATGTGACGCTCGGGCAGATACATCCTTCATTTTGGAGGATCATTATTCTGCTTCGATTCTTTGTGAGCAAGGTCAAGGGATGTCCATTCACAATCGACCATCTCATGCGTCTGTACAACCCTCGACTTTACCGAGGTGGATTAATTAAGCTTGCACGCCGAGCCACCAAGACCTTGTTCTCAAGTATCGACGAGGATCGGGAGCGGGGATGGTTTGGTCGATTTGTTTGAGTGAGGACCTCAGACTTAATCCCGGCTGCGGACATGCCATTTCCTGAGAAATGGAACATGAAACGCAAGTTTAGCTTTGCCTTTGGTATTTCTTTTATTGTTTTTCATTCCGTTAGTTTCTCATTGATGTTATGTGATACAGCTGTAACCCAAATGCCGAACCCCATTCCTGAACTTAAAGAGTGGGTCGAGGGCATCGCGACTCAGAGACCTTACTCCGAGCGCTTATGGCATGAGCTCGCGAAGGGCCGATGGGAGGCCCATAATCATAGTAAGAGTTTTTCCTTAATAATATATCTGATCTTATGTTATCATCATCGGTTTCTGATCCATTATATTTTCATTTTGCAGGTTTACCAAAGGACGTCAAAATGAGGCCCCCATCAGCTGACGATGATATATATGCCAATCCCCCTTCAAAACAGGACAAAGAGAAGAAGAAAATAAAAGGTCCGAGTACTTCGGACCCAGAAAAGAAAAAACCGAGGAAGCGACTGGTGCGTAAAACCAAAAATGCTAGTACCCGAGAGCTCTCATCGGACTCACTCTGTCGGTTCAGGGATGAGTTCGAAGAATAAGAAGAAGAAGATTCCAATTTGGTGGACCATGTGAGAAGTGGTTCTGAACTACCTCAAGTTAGGAAGGCCGTAGAAGAAGCAACGGTTGAAGCATCTGAACCAAGGAGGGTCGAGATCGTTTCACTCCGAGCTCGGGAAGCTGACAAAGGGAATTTGTCCGGTACTTCCCGGTCAGAAGATAATATGCCTAAGGAGGCGCTTGGGGTGATCGACCTCTATGGGTCACTTTCGTTTACTGATTCAATGACAAATGAGGCGCAAACACTGAAAGGTAACCTCGGCAAGGGGGCCCAAGGAGCAGTAAATTCTCTTCATTATTTTTTTGATGGCCTGGATTCTACCACCTCAGAGGATGTTACCGGGTTGAGCGATTTACCGGTACCAAAAAAGACGCTGTCCCCGAAAGACGTGGCCTTCTTCAAGCCCACGATTAGTGAACCAGTTCCCAGCTCTGAATGTTGACCCTACTTGGAGACGATCAATTTATATGTCCATCCTAGAAGATGCCCGAGCTCTTTCTGCCTATTCAACGAAGCTCGACAGACGCTGAATCGGGTAATTTCAAATGTCCCTTCATTATGTTCTTAGCTTTAGTTATGAATAATCATAACGTTTTTCCTTTGTGTTTGTAGGTCTCGGTGCTTCATCACTAGTCTTTTCTTCGATACCGGAAGGAGTCAAAATGTTTCGAGGCCGAAGCTCAGGAGCTTGCTGAAAAGAGGGATGCTTGCAAGCTCCTTATCGAAAAATCCCAAGCTGAGCTTAAAGCGGCTCGTAAGGAATATACTGACATGGTCGAGCAGGTAAGAAGAGTTTTTGAAGTTAGTGATGATGAGTCGAATTTAGTAGCTAATGATCCGCGCCCGCGGGTTCAGATCAAACTTGACGCGATCGAGCAACTCCGAGTGGAGCTGGATGCGGTCAAAGCCGAGATCGAAGAATGGAAGAAGAATATGGATCGCCTAACCTTGGAGAAAGAGACCGCCCGGACACAGTTGGCTTCAGCCGAGGTTCAGCTTCGGGCTGCAAAGGAGAAGAACTTGGCGTAGGCCAAAATGATCGTGGGAATCCAATCTCAGTTGAGCTCGGCTGTTTCTGGTCAAGAGAATCTGGCCAAGAAGCTCGAGGTTGCCAAATCAGAAGTTATTACGGCCCAGAACGAAGCTGATAAAAAAGTGGCCCAGTTCAAAGTTGATGTCGAGGCTATCCAGGAGCAGGCAAAAAATATGGTGAAACATGCGAGGTGGGAATCCTGAAGGGAGACCTTTGAGGGAATCCATGCTCAGAATTTCGGCATATTGACCGAAATCAAGAATGCCAAGATATACGAAGCCAATTCTCGGAGGCTGGCTTTTCCCGAGGAGGATTCTAAGGCATCTGAAGAGTCGAGTGAGTCCGGTGGTGAAGAAGACCCTGAAGGTTATGACGCAGCCCCCGGTGAATATTAGGCCACTTAGAATATTATTTATTTTGTACTGTCTCTTTGTCGAGGGCATTTGGCCTCTGTATATAACATGTAACAGGGCTATTCAGCCCTTGTAAAGAAAAATAAATAAATATATATATATATATATATATATATATATATATATATATATAAGGCATTTTCCCTTTCATAGCTCGAATTTCTTCTTTGCTTTATTTGTATTCACAAAGGTCGAGATGCCTTAGCATGAAATAATTAGGTTTCGTTCGAAGGTTCGACCAAACCTTGCCTTTTTTAGGTTAAGGCATTGTAGGGGTTCGGTGTTACCGATAATTTCCCCCTGAAATATCTTAGGTTTATACCCTTGCCGAGGGCAGCCTTTAGAACCGATTTATAAGAGTTTTTTGAAGGCTTTGTTTTTGTTACGAGCCTCGGACGTCTCCAAGTCATATTAATATGGCTGTAACCTTTTCAGTTGGGGCGTTGCCCAATGGGCTTGTCATTCCGAGTTATCCGGTCATGCCTAAGATAATTGTTCCCGAGTAGGGATGGCTGTGGCCTTTGAAATTCGGGTGTTGCCTAATAGGTCTTTTGCCCTTGTAATCTTATATCTCGGAACATCAGAGATTGTTTTTCGATCGTCAGTCCCCGAGTGAATGTTCGAACTCGGATTTTAAGATTGCCCTTAGGCTTGATGTCTAGTCCCCGAGCGAATGTTCAAACTCGGCTTAAGGTTTCCCTGTCCGAGATTGTTTTTTGATCTGCAGTACCCGAGTGAATGTTCTAACTAAGATTTTAGGATTTCCCTTAGGATCGATGTCTTTAGCTGTAGGGAATTCCTTGAAAGATGTAAGAACTACTTTAAAGGACAAGATGTATATGTGCAATGAAGAAACTTCTTTTATATTCTTGTGCACAATAGTTGTACATGTATACATGTTTTGTGCCAGGGCTCGAGCGGTCTGTGTGGGCACGGTTCATTTGACCGTTTGTCCCTTACAATAAATCCTATTGATCGAGGCCCTTAAATCACGAAGTTTCTTTCCTTGTTGGGGTCAATAACCTAGGGTATTGACCCCAGTGTTTGGGGCTAACTGAAGAATGGCCTCGAATACTGCTGTAATCATTGCCACCGGTTCGTAGCCGGCCTTCAATTCTAAGTTAGCACAATTTATTTGTTGCCTCGTTAAAAACCTTGCCGAAAAACTCATTTGGGACAAAATCGGTTCAAGGGAAAAAGAGTGCAACGCGTGCTTTTAGATCTAAGATCTCGTATCATCCTTTATAGGTTGCATTCAAGTGTTAGTTTGGAATGTAAAAAGGAAAAAATAAAAGAAAGAATTAGGACTTTACCTTAGCAATAATGTTGTTTTAAATGAGATATATTCCAATTGTTCGGTAATCGTTCACTATTCATTGTTCCGAGCTTGTAGGATCATTTTCCGGTGATCTCTATAATTTTGTGTGGTCTTTCCTAGTTTGGCCCCAATTTCCCTTTGTTCGGGTTTCGGGTGTTCAGTGTAACTTTCTTAATACTGTGTCCCCGGTATTGAAGTACCAAAGGTTGGCCCTTCGATTATAATATCTCTCGATTCATTTTTTTTGGGCGGCCAACCGGATAAGGGCGGCTTCGCGCCTTTCATCTAATAGTTCCAGGCTTGTACTCATAGCCTCGTCATTTGATTCATTTGTTGCATGTCAGAATATGATGCTCGGTTCCCCGACCTCAACCGGTATTAAAACTTCGATGCTGTAAACCAAAGAAAATGGGGTGGCCCCGTTACTGGACTTCGAGGTTGTACGATATGCCCACAGGACCTCAGGTAGCATTTTCTTCCGTTTTCCTTTGGCATGGATCAACCTCTTTCTGAGGTTTTGGGCTATGGTTTTATTGGTGGGTTCTGCTTGTCCATTCCCACTAGGCTGATAAGGAGTGGATAAGATTCTTTTGATCTTATGGTCTTCGAGAAACTTGCTTACTTTGCTACCAATAAACTGTTTCCCGTTGTTGTACACAATTTCAGCCGGTATTCCAAATCGACATACGATGTGGTCCTAGATAAAATCAATGACTTCTTTTTCCCTGATTTTCTCATATGCATGTGCTTTCACCCTTTTAGAGAAATATTCAGTCATAAATAAAACAAAATGAGCCTTATCAGGTGCCCGAGGGAGGGGGCCGACGATTTCCATCCCCCATTTCATGAAAGGCCATGGTGACAAAACCGAATGCAGCGGCTCCCTAGGTCTATAGATCATCGGAGCGTGCCTTTGTCATTCATGACATCTTTGAACGAACTCCTTTGCATCTTTTTCCATGTCGATCCAGTAGTAACCGGCTCTGATTATTTTTTAAACCAGTGATTCAGCGCCCGGATGATTTCCACAAGTACCCTCGTGGATTTCCCTCAGAACGTACTCATTATCCCCTAGCCCTAGACATTTTGCAAGTGGACCATCGAATGTTCTTCTGAACAAAGTTCCATCTTCGGCCAGGCTAAATCGGGCTGCTTTTGTACGCAAGGCTCTCGATTCTTTTGGGTCCGAGGTCAAATTTCCGATCCTGAGATAATCTACGTGTTTGTTCCTCCAGTACCAAGTTAGGCTCGTCGAGTTGATCTCGGCGTGGCCTTCTTCCACCACCGATCTCATAAGTTGCACGACTTCTCCTGAACTGAACTCGTTATCTTCGACCGACGATCCTAAGTTAGCAAGGGCATCGGCTTCGTTGTTCTGATCATGAGGTACGTGTTGCAAAGTCCATTCTTTGAACCGATGTAATGTCACTTGTAACTTGTCTAAGTATCTCTGCATTTGTTCTTCTCTGACCTTAAATTTTTGTTAACTTGGTTTACCATAAGGAGGGAGTCGCACTTGGCTTCGATCACCTCTGCTCCCAAGATTTTGGCTAATTCAAGGCCTGCAATCATGGCCTCATATTCGGCCTCATTGTTAGTCAATTTTACAGTCTTAATAGATTGTTTAATTATATTACTTATTGATGTCTTTAGTACGATACCAAGCCCGGACCTTTTGGCGTTCGAGGCCCCGTCTGTAAAGAGGGTCCAGATTCCCGAAGATGTCCCTAAGTTAACCAATAACTATCTTTCGACCTTAGGTATCAAGGCCGGTGTAAAGTCGGCCACGAAGTCTGCCAATATTTGGGATTTAATGGCGGTTCAAGGTCAATATTCAATATCGTACCCACTTGCTTCCACGGCCCATTTGGCCAATCGGCCCAAGAGTTTGGGTTTATGCATAATGTTCCTTAACATGTAAGTAGTTACGACACATATGGGGTGACATTGGAAGTATTGTTTTTGCTTCCTCGAGGCACTTAGCAAAGCGAGCGCCAATTTTTCTAGGTGGGGGTATCTAGTTTCGGCCTCACCCAAGGTCCGGCTAACATAATAAATCGGAAATTGCGTACCTTGTTCTTCCCGAACTAGGACTCCACTTACCGCTATCTTTGATATTGCCAAATATAAGCATAGTTGTTCGTCTGCCCTCGGTGTGTGAAGCAGTAGCGGACTCGATAAATACCGCTTAAGTTCTTCCAAGGCCCGTTGGCATTTCGGGGTCCATGTGAAGTTGTTTTTCTTCTTCAGCAACGAGAAAAATCAATGACTCTTATCGGAGGACCTCGAGATGAATCTCCCCAGGGCAGCAATGCGTCCGGTTAGTAGTAAGGAGGTTTTTTCCTGATCTCCCGGGTCCATCCGTATTTGGTTGTACCCGAAATAGGCATCGAGAAAACTGAGGGTCTCGTGGACGGCCGTGGCATCGATCATACGATCAATGTTGGGCAAAGGAAAAGAGTCTTTGGGGCATGCTTTATTCAAATCTTTGTAATCTACACACATTCTTAGTTTATTCCCTTTTTTAGGGACTACCACTACGTTTGCTAACCAATCCGGGTATTTAACCTCTCGAATGGACCCTATTTTTAGGAGTTTAGATACCTCGTCCTTGATGAAAGCATATTTGACCTCAGACTAGGGCCTCCTCTTCTACTTGACCGGATTAATTTCTGGGTCCATACTTAGTTTTTGAGTGGCTACTTCTGGTGGGATCCTTGTCATATGAAGTTGGGACCAAGCAAAACAATCTATGTTAACTATAAGAAATTGAATAAATTTTTTCCTGAGCTCGTGAGTTAGTCTCGTGCCTAGGTATACCTTTCGATCGGGTAAATGATCGATTAATACAATCTGTTCCAGCTCTTCGACTGTCGATTTGGTTGCGTAGGAGTCATCGGGGATTATAAAAGATCGGAGAACCCCGTAATCATCGTCTTCGTAAGTCTTATGCTTATCTGATTGGATCGTGACTGGTATAGGTAATTGCTATTTGTCCTTTGGGTCAGCGCCAGAATTCGATTCCTTCGGTGTTGATATCGAAATTACTTCTTCGATGGCAAATATCTCTTTTGCTGCCGGTTGTTCCCCGTAGATTGTCTCCACCCCCCCGGGACTGGGAATTTTAGAACTTGGTGAAGAGTTGAGAGTACTGCCCTCATGTGGTGGATCCATGGCCTTCCAAGAAGGGCGTTGTACCTCATGTCCCCTTCGATTACATAAAACTTGGCCTCTCGTACAATTCCGGTGGTATTGACCGGTAACATTATCTCTCCTTTGGTAGTTTCACATGCCATGTTGAACCTGTTTAGGACTCGGACTACTGGCACGATCCTGTCTTGTAGACCGAGTTGTTCTACGACCTTCGACCGAATAATATTGGCCGAGCTACCTGGATCAATTAACACACTTTTAATTCTAGTTTTATTTACGAGTATAGATATTACCAACGAATCATTGTGAGGTTGTATGATCCATTTCGCATCCTCGTCGCTGAAGGATAAGACTCCTTCTAATATGTAATCTCGAGTTCGTTTCTCCCTGGTGATGGAGATTTTGGTGTGTTTCAACATTGGCTCATGTGGAATATTGACTCCACCGATGACAATATTAATTATGTGTAGAGGTTCGGTATCTCCATGTTCCGTTTGTCAATTTGAATCCCTGTTCCTTAAATGATTCTTGGTCTGGTCGCTCAAAAATTCTCGAAGGTTCCCGTTGTTGAATAGTCGCGCTACTTCTTCTCTCAGTTGTCGACAATCTTCCGTTCTATGACCGTGAGTTCCATGATATTTGTATACTTGGTTGGGATCTCTTTGAGCTGGATCGGATTGCAGAGGTCGAGGCCATTTGGTATCCTTGATTCGCCCGATGGGTGATACGATGGCAGCTGCGTTGATATTAAAGTTGTATTCTGGTAGCCTTGGCGCTTCTTTATGCCCGGTGGGCCTGTCAAAACCATTTTTGGTCATTAGCCCCTGGTTATTTCGACCCATTTCTTCTTTCGTTTCTTATGGGGTTCCGCCCGGACCCACTATTCCTCTGCTCTCCATTATAGGGCCGATATCGATCCCTGTTTGATCCTGCTTCATGATAGATGTCCCTCTTGGCTCTATCGAGAGTCCCGACGGGATATATAGACTCCGAAGATTCCCCAAGTTGATCATCTTTGACTTTGATTTTCGATTGATACCGATTGTGTACATCGGCCTAGGTAACGACAGAGTATTCTATCAGGTTTTGCTTTAATTGCTGCGAAGCCACCGAGCTTCAAATATTGAGTCCCTGAGTGAAAGCCTGAACAACCTAATCAGCAGCGACCGGCGGCAGATCCATTCGTTCCATTTGAAAACGGGACACGAAGTCTCTGAGCATCTCGTTTTCCTTATGTTTGACTTTGAAAAGGTCTAATTTCCTGGTTTCGACCTTGATGGCATCGGCATGTGCTTTTACGAAAGAGTCTTCAAGCATAAAAAATGAATCAATAGAATTAGGAGGTAAGTTGTGATACCATATCATGGCTCTCTTCGACAGGGTCTTACCAAATGTTTTCAGCAAAACATACTCGATTTCGTCGTCTTCCAAGTTGTTTCCTTTGATAGCACATGTATAAGAGGTCACATGCTCGTTTGGATCAGTCGTTCTGTTGTACTTATGTATTTGGGGCATACAAAATTTTTTGGTGATCGGTTTTTGGGCCGCACTTGGAGGAAAAGGTTTTTGCATGAACTTCCTGGAATCCAGTCCCTTCAATATCGGGGGCACTCCTGGGATTTGATCTACCCTGAAATTATATGTTTCGACATTTTTATCGTTCGCTTCGATCTTCTTTTCCCATGATTCTACCCACTTTGTCAGCTCCTCGAGCATTTTTATAATTTCGGGACTAGTCCCCGACTCTCGTTCATTCAATCTTATCACGGCCAGTTCCGTTCTGCGAGTGACTTCTTGGGGAGGATCAGGTTCAACCCTGCTCGGTGCTTCGGTTTGGCTCTGCAACTGAGCTATCACCACATGTTGCGCTTGCAGCATTTCGAAGATCATGCGTAGGCTGATCCCGTCTCCTTCAATGTTTTGTGTGTTTCGATTGGGTGCCCAACTATGGCTGACTTCAAGGTTAAGAATACGGCCATGGTACCAGGTCGATGTGAACCAGTCTCGAGGTACATATGTACGATTACANAGAAAGAGTCTTCAAGCATAAAAAATGAATCAATAGAATTAGGAGGTAAGTTGTGATACCATATCATGGCTCTCTTCGACAGGGTCTTCC
>AWOL01S0033903.1:0-11669 GCA_000715115.1 Nicotiana otophora
GGTAGTTTAGATTTGAGTTATGTTTATGTATATTTCAAACAGATGTTGTAAATATTATTTCATGCCAACTTTGTAAATCTAAAGTCTAAGTGGCTCATGACTTGTACTACCAGTCCTTGGAGAATTGTATAGTTATGTTATTTCACTTTTTAACTCTTATCATTATCATTAAATTCTGATTGCCGTTATTTGGCTTGCCTAGTCGGATGAGTTAGGTACCATCACGACTAGTTGGATTTTTAGTCGTGACAATAAGTTTTTCAGAATTATTTTAATCATATCTAGACTGCATTAGATACTCGGAAAGTAAATTTAGATAGCAGCCACTTTAACTTTTCTTTAATTTATAACTTTTCGATAAATAGGAACCTTGTTTGCATTAGAAATTTTAATTCAAAAGTTTTGCAAAAAATAAACATGGTATGTGTGTATATATATTTAAAAGTTTATTTACTTTTGATTTTATAATATTTTATTATTTAATTTATTATATCAAATAGATTCTACCAATAACTAATCCCAAAAGAAAGAAAATAGTCAGAGGACTTGGTAATTGGACTCCGTGACGACTCGATCGGTCGTTTTACGATTTGGAAGAATGATTTTCGTTTTAGAAGCTTTAAGTTGGAGGAGATGATCAAGGTTTGATTTTTGGGTAAACGAACTCAGAATTGGGTTTTAATTATTCTAATAAGTTTGTATGATAATTTTGGACATATCCATAAAGTGTGGTTAAATTCCGATGAGTTTTCGATAAGTTTGGATTGTATGGTGATTGTTTTCGATTTTGACGTCGATTTGAGCATAAAGGTTACCATATCAAGCAAACGGCCTTTGATTCGTGTTTCGACTAAACCATTATATCCGTATCATAATTTTGGAACCATAACAACTGAAATCATAAGGTTTCGACATCGTATGAGGAATTTATGGTCATTTTACTAAGAATTGGGTTGCTAGATTTTTCAGATCAATTACGAAATTGCCACTGAATTCGTATTTAAAAATCAGTACTATTTCCAAATATTGAAACCAACATATATTCTTCATTATAAGGTCAAATGGAGTGATTCAAAAGTCTAACTTGACTGACATTTCACGAGGAATACATTGGAGGTATCAAAAGTGAGTGTCGGGATAATTTGGCACTAGAAACAAGGTAGAACAACTAGGAATTTTAGGCTATTAATGTTGTTTGAGTTTTTCTCATCTTGAAAGTTTGAGATTGGGATAATTCAAGGATGTTATTCAGGTTTCTTCCATGGGGTAAGGACTAAACCATAAACAAAGTATTTTCATTTGATTCATTCCCTTGGTTTAAGCTTTAATCCATGATTTTGATTGAAAACCACTTAATTCCTTAAATCAAGACCTAGGGTTATGTCCTAAATTTGAAAATTTAAAAATGAGTTAGAGGATTTTATTTCTCGATTCCTTTTGGGCTTCTGTTCTCCTATATTAGGAGAACAACATACTTGAATTTTGCGAGTTACATTTGTCTAGTTTCAAGATGTTCGGAGGTCGATTTGTGCGGGATGACGCTTATAGAGTATTGTTTGGGTTACTCGGTATTGGATTTAACTTGCTTGAGGTAAGTATCTTATCTAAACTTGGTTGAGGCACTTGTTGCCTGAGTTATTTATGAGATCTATGTGCTATGAGTGTGCATATGTGTGGGGTTTGTGCCCATGTGCGAGCACCAGGGTATTTATTCATGCCAGGGGTAGTGCTTAGGCTATGATATGCCTTGTATTGACTATTAAGCTTTATGCTATAATATTTCTCATATTTGTAGCCTTTTTATGAACTATTTGATCCATGTTTAAGGTTACATAAAGGCAAATTCCATGAATGAACATGATAATTGCTATTTTCGTGATGCAAATTACCGATTTGAGCTATGATAGCACACTTTGCACATTCATACACTTTAGCACGCCACTTATACCAGTCTAGGAGCATGAAAGCTGATACTCATTAATCACATACATATGTCCTTGTATATTTGTTCTTATGTTATATTATTTGGACTGGATGCCCGCGATCACGCCAGGAAATTTTATTGTTATAACTGTGACCATGCCGAACGGATTGTATTGTTATGCTTGTGACCACGTCAGGCGGATCCGTTATATTGAGCCTGTGATCACGCCGGGTTGATTATGATATTGAGCCTGTGACCACGCCGGGCTGGTAACACATTGAATTGATCATGCTTGCGTCTGGATATGGATCCACCCCCGTAGGGTTACCCTCTCATATTTCTCTCTTGATAGTGTACACACGGATAGTGAGAAACCGTTTGGTTTCTGGTTGATGTGAGCTCTGGGAGAGCTGATTTTTGTTATTTGAATTGGGTTCCATGACGCAACAGGCCTTACAAGCTTATTGTTATTTGGATCGGGTTGTGCGCCGCAACAAACTGATATTTAGTTATTGCATTTCATCTTTACTTACAATTTCCTTGACTTTTTACTTGATCCGCTTGCATATCCTCCTAATATGATGGATTATTGACTGAGCAAAACACTTTAAAATAAAGAATTGTGAGCATCATGGTGGTCTTATCTGAGATTTCCTGATTTGATTATATATCTGTTCTATACATGTTGAAATATGAACTGTATAGGTGATAGTGAGTACCATTTATAATTCTTGCTTCTATTACCTCGCCGTGGTTAGTTAGGATACTTATTGAGTACATGGGGTCGGTTATACTCATACGACACTTCTGCACCTTGCGTGCAGATTCTGGAGTTGATGCTACTGTTTATGGCGGGACCCGCGTTGAAGACATACCTGACTCCCGGACATAGCTACCACTTGTTCTTGGTAGTTTAGATTTGAGTTATGTTTATGTATATTTCAAACAGATGTTGTAAATATTATTTCATACCAACTTTGTAAATCTAAAGTCTAAGTGGCTCATGACTTGTACTACCAGTCCTTGGAGAATTGTATAGTTATGTTATTTCACTTTTTAACTCTTATCATTATCATTAAATTCTTATTGCCGTTATTTGGCTTGCCTAGTGGGATGAGTTAGGTACCATCACGACTAGTTGGATTTTTAGTTGTGACAATAAGTTTTTCAGAATTATTTTAATCATATCTAGACTGCATTAGATACTCGGAAAGTAAATTTAGATAGCAGCCACTTTAACTTTTCTATAATTTATAACTTTTCGATAAATAGGAACCTTGTTTGCATTAGAAATGTTAATTCAAAAGTTTTGCAGAAATAAACATGGTATGTGTGTATATATATTTAAATTTTTTTTACTTTTGATTTTATAATATTTTATTATTTAATTTATTATATCAAATAGATTATACCAATAACTAATCCCAAAAGAAAGAAAATAGTCAGAGAACTTGGTAATTGGACTCTGTGACGACCCGATCGGTCGTTTTGCGATTTAGCATTTCATTCGATTGTTTGAGACTTTGAGTAACTTCATATTATGTATTATGACTTGCATGTATGGTTGGTTTCGATTGTCGAGCGATTCGGGATTGATTTGGAAGAATTATTCTCGTTTTAGAAGCTTTAAGTTGGAGGAGATGATCAAGGTTCCGATGAGTATTTGATAAGTTTGAGTTGTATGGTGATTGTTTTCGGTTTTGACGTCGATTTGAGCATAAAGGTTACCATATCAAGCAAACGGCCTTTGATTCATGTTTCGACTAAACCATTTTATCCGTATCATAATTTTGGAACCATAACAATTGAAATTATAAGGTTTCGAAATCGTATGAGGAATTTATGGTCATGTTACTAAGAATTGGGTTGCTAGATTTTTCAGATCAATTACGAAATTGCCACTGAATTCGTATTTAAAAATCAGTACTATTTCCAAATATTGAAACCAACATATATTCTTCATTATAAGGTCAAATGGAGTGATTCAAAAGTCTAACTTGACTGACATTTCACGAGGAATACATTGGAGGTATCAAAAGTGAGTGTCGGGATAATTTGGCACTAGAAACAAGGTAGAACAACTAGGAATTTTAGGCTATTAATGTTGTTTGAGTTTTTCTCATCTTGAAAGTTTGAGATTGGGATAATTCAAGGATGTTATTCAGGTTTCTTCCATGGGGTAAGGACTAAACCATAAACAAAGTATTTTCATTTGATTCATTCCCTTGGTTTAAGCTTTAATCCATGATTTTGATTGAAAACCACTTAATTCCTTAAATCAAGACCTAGGGTTATGTCCTAAATTTAAAAATTTAAAAATGAGTTAGAGGATTTTATTTCTCGATTCCTTTTGGGCCACTGTTCTCCTATATTAGGAGAACAACATACTTGAATTTTGCGAGTTACTTTTGTCTAGTTTCAAGATGTTCGGAGGTCGATTTGTGCGGGATGAAAGCTGATACTCATTAATCACATACATGTGTTCTTGTATATTTGTTCTTATGTTATATTATTTGGACTGGATGCCCGCGATCACGCCAGGCAAATTATATTATTATGACTGTGACCATGCCGAACGGATTGTATTGTTATGCCTGTGACCACGTCAGGCGGATCCGTTATATTGAGCCTGTGATCACGCCGGGTTGATTATGATATTGAGCCTGTGACCACGCCGGGCTGGTAACACATTGAATTGATCGTGCTTGCGTCTGGATATGGATCCACCCCCGTAGGGTTACCCTCTCATATTTCTCTCTTGATAGTGTACACACGGATAGTGAGAAACCGCTTGGTTTCTGGTTGATGTGAGCTCTGGGAGAGCTGATTTTTGTTATTTGAATTGGGTTCCATGCCACAACAGGCCTTACAAGCTTATTGTTATTTGGATCGGGTTGTGCGCCGCAACAAACTGATATTTAGTTATTGCATTTCATCTTTACTTACAATTTCCTTGACTTTTTACTTGATCCGCTTGCATATCCTCCTTATATGATGGATTATTGACTGAGCAAAACACTTTAAAATAAAGAATTGTGAGCATCATGGTGGTCTTATCTGAGATTTCCTGATTTGATTATATATCTGTTCTATACATGTTGAAATATGAACTGTATAGGTGATAGTGAGTACCATTTATAATTCTTGCTTCTATTACCTCGCCGTGGTTAGTTAGGATACTTATTGAGTACATGGGGTCGGTTATACTCATACGACACTTCTGCACCTTGCGTGCAGATTCTGGAGTTGATGCTACTGTTTTTGGCGGGACCCGCATTGAAGACATACCTGACTCCCGGACATAGCTACCACTTGTTCTTGGTAGTTTAGATTTGAGTTATGCTTATATATATTTCAAATAGATGTTGTAAATAGTATTTCATACCAACTTTGTAAATCTAAAGTCTAAGTGGATCATGACTTGTACTACCAGTCCTTGGAGAATTGTATCGTTATGTTATTTCACTTTTTAACTCTTATAATTATCATTAAATTCTGATTGCCGTTATTTGGCTTGTCTGGTGGGATGGGTTAGGTACCATCATGAATAGTTAGATTTTTGGTCATGACAATAAGTTTTTCAGAATTATTTTAATCATATCTAGACTGCATTAGATACTCAGAAAGTAAATTTAGGTAGCATCCACTTTAACTTTTCTATAATTTATAACTTTTCGATAAATAGGAACCTTGTTTGCATTAGAAATGTTAATTCAAAAGTTTTGCAGAAATAAACATGGTATGTTTGTATATATATTTAAATTTTTTTTTACTTTTGATTTTATAATATTTTATTATTTAATTTATTATATCAAATAGATTATACCAATAACTAATCCCAAAAGAAAGAAAATAGTCAGAGAACTTGGTAATTGGACTCTGTGATGACCCGATCGGTCATTTTGCGATTTAGCATTTCATTCGATTGTTTGAGACTTTGAGTAACTTCATATTATGTATTATGACTTGCATGTATGGTTGGTTTCGATTGTCGAGCGATTCGGGATTGATTTGGAAGAATTATTCTCGTTTTAGAAGCTTTAAGTTGGAGGAGATGATCAAGGTTCCGATGAGTATTTGATAAGTTTGAGTTGTATAGTGATTGTTTTCGGTTTTGACGTCGATTTGAGCATAAAGGTTACCATATCAAGCAAACGGCCTTTGATTCATGTTTCGACTAAACCATTTTATCCGTATCATAATTTTGGAACCATAACAATTGAAATTATAAGGTTTCGAAATCGTATGAGGAATTTATAGTCATGTTACTAAGAATTGGGTTGCTAGGTTTTTCAGATCAATTACGAAATTGCCACTGAATTCGTATTTAAAAATCAGCACTATTTCCAAATATTGAAACCAACATATCTCCTTCATTATAAGGTCAAATGGAGTGATTCAAAAACTAACTTGACTGATATTTCACGAGGAATACATTGGAGGTATCAAAAGTAAGTGTCAGGATCATTTGGCACTAGAAACAAGGTAGAACAACTAGGCATTTATGGCTATTAATATTGTTGGAGTTTTTCTCATCTTGAAAGTTTGGGATTGGGATAATTCAGGGATGTTATTCAAGTTTCTTCCATGGGGTAAGGTCTGAACCATAAACTAAGTATTTGCATTTAATTCATTCTCTTGGTTTAAGCTTTAATCCATGATTTTGATTGAAAACCACTTAATTCCTTAAATCAAGACCTAGGGTTATGCCCTAAATTTGAAAATTTGAAAATGAGTCAGAGGATTTTATTTCTCGATTCCTTTTGGGGTATTGTTCTCATATATTAGGAGAACAACATACTCGAATTTGGCGAGTTACTTTTGGCTAGTTTCAAGATGTTCGGAGGTCGATTTGTGCGGGATGGCGCTTATAGAGTATTGTTTGGGTTGCTCGGTATTGGATTTAGCTTGCTTGAGGTAAGTATCTTATCTAAACTTGGTTGAGGCACTAGTTTCCTGAGTTATTTGTGAGATCTGGGTGCTATGAGTGCGCATATGTGTGGGGTTTGAGCCCATGTGCGAGCACTAGGATATTTATCCATGCTAGGGGTAGTGTTTAGGCTATGATATGCCTTGTATCGACTATTAAGCTTTATCCTATGATATTTCTCATATTTGTAGCCTTGTTATGAACTATTTGATCCATGTTTAAGGTTACATAAAGGCAAATTCCATGAATGAACATGATAATTGCTATTTTCGTGATGCAAATTACCGATTTGAGCTATGATAGCACACTTTGCACATTCATACACTTTAGCACGCCACTTATACCAGTCTAGGAGCATGAAAGCTGATACTCATTAATCACATACATATGTCCTTGTATATTTGTTCTTATGTTATATTATTTGTACCGGATGCCTGCGATCACGCCAGGCAAATTGTATTGTTATGACTGTGACCAAGCCGAGCGGATTGTATTGTTATGCTTGAGACCACGTCGGTAGATCCGTTATATTGAGCCTGTGACCATGCGGGGTGGGTTATGATATTGAGCCTGTGACCACGCCGGGCTGGTAACACGTTGAATTGATCGTGCTTGCTTGTGGATATGGATCCACCCCCGTAGGGTTACACTCTTATGTTTCTCTCTTGATGGTGTACACATCGATATTGAGAAACCGATTGGTTTCTGGTTGATGTGAGCTCTGGGAGAGCTGGTTATTGTTAATTGAATTATGTTGCACGCCGCAACATGCCTTATTAGCTTATTGTTATTTGGATCGGGTTGTGCGCCGCAACAGATTGATATTTAGTTATTGCATTTCATCTTTACTTACAATTTCCTTGACTTTTTACTTGATCCGCTTGCATATCCTCCTTATATGATGGATTATTGACTGAGCAGAACACTTTAAAATAAAGAATTGTGAGCATCAAGGTGGTCTTACTTAAGATTTCCTGATTTGATTATATATCTATTCTATACGTGTTGAATTATGAACTGTATAGGTGATAGTGAGTACCATTTATAATTCTTGCTTCTATTACCTTGCCGTAGTTAGTTAGGATACTTATTGAGTACATGGGATCGGTTGTACTGATACGACACTTCTTTCCCTTGCGTGTAGATTCTGGAGTTGATGCTACTGTTTATGTCGAGACCCGCGTTGAAGACATACCTGACTCCCGGACATAGCTACCACTTGTTCTTGGTAGTTTAGATTTGAGTTATGTTTATGTATATTTCAAACAGATGTTGTAAATATTATTTCATACCAACTTTGTAAATCTAAAGTCTAAGTGGCTCATGACTTGTACTACCAGTCCTTGGAGAATTGTATAGTTATGTTATTTCACTTTTTAACTCTTATCATTATCATTAAATTCCGATTGCCGTTATTTGGCTTGTCTAGTGGGATGGGTTAGGTACCATCACGACTAGTTGGATTTTTGGTCGTGATAATAAGTTTTTCAAAATTATTTTAATCATATCTAGACTGCATTAGATACTTAGAAAGTAAATTTAGATAGCAGCCACTTTAACTTTTCTATAATTTATAACTTTTCGATAAATAGGAACCTTGTTTGCATTAGAAATGTTAATTCAAAAGTTTTGCAGAAATAAACATGGTATGTGTGTATATATATTTAAATTTTTTTTACTTTTGATTTTATAATATTTTATTATTTAATTTATTATATCAAATAGATTATACCAATAACTAATCCCAAAAGAAAGAAAATAGTCAGAGAACTTGGTAATTGGACTCTGTAACGACCCGATCAGTCATTTTGCGATTTAGCATTTCATTCGATAGTTTGAGACTTTGAGTAACTTCATATTATGTATTATGACTTTCATGAGTGGTTGGTTTCGATTTTCGAGCGATTCAGGATTAATTTGGAAGAATGATTCTCGTTTTAGAAGCTTTAAGTTGGAGGAGATGATCAAGGTTTGATGTTTGGTAAACGGACTCAAAATCGGGTTTTAATTATTCTAATAAGTTTGTATGATAATTTTGGACATGTCCATAAAGTTGGTTAAATTCCGATAAGGTTTTGATAAATTTGGGTTATATGATGATTGTTTTCGGTTTTGATGTCGATTTGAGCATAAAGGTTACCATATCAAGCAAACGGCCTTTGATTCGTGTTTCGACTAAATTATTATATCCGTATCATAATTTTGGAACCATAACAACTGAAATCATAAGGTTTCGACATCGTATGAGGAATTTATGGTCATTTTACTAAGAATTGAATTGCTAGATTTTTCAGATCAATTACGAAATTGCCACTGAATTCGTATTTAAAAATAAGCACTATTTCCAAATATTGAAACCAACATATCTCCTTCATTATAAGGTCAAATGGAGTGATTCAAAAGATTAACTTGACTGAAATTGCATGAGGAATACATTTGAGGTATCAAAAGTGAGTGTCGGGATTATTTGTCACTAGAAACAAGGTAGAACAACTAGGCATTTTTGGCTATTAATGTTGTTGGAGTTTTTCTCTTCTTGAAAGTTTGGGATTGGGATAATTCAAGGATGTTATTCAAGTTTCTTCTATGGGGTAAGGTCTAAACCATAAACTAAGTGTTTTTATTTGATTCATTCCCTTGGTTTAAGCTTTAATCCATGATTTTGATTGAAAACCACTTAATTCCTTAAATCAAGACCTAGGGTTATGTCCTAAATCTGAAAATTTGAAAATGAGTTAGAGGATTTTATTTCTCGATTCCTTTTGGGGTATTGTTCTCCTATTTTAGGAGAACAACATATTCTAATTTGGCGAGTTTTGGAGGAGTATTTGGGAGATATGGGACCCAACTGGTGTGGGTTGGACTCTTGGGTTATGAACACCCAAGAGCGATGCTTTGGCGAATGGTTGAGATATCAGACTCCGATTGAGTCGATTTTCATTCGTGTGAGCTTGTATTGGTTCGAACTTTGCTCGAGTAAGCTTGGATTCGGAATCCAAGGCGAGCCCGGCATTTACTTTTGTTGACTTTTTGGAAAACTGTAAAGATCATAGCTTTATTTATTGTAATTGGTATCTCTTGCATTGTTTGATGTTATTAAGTCATTTTTGGTTATATTTGAGCCATGTGGAGGAAAATTTTAGGGGAAGAGCTATTTTAGAGGGTTGAGTTAGCCTAGTTGAGGTAAGTATCTCGCCTAACTTTATGTGGGGAAAATTTACCCCTTAGGATTTGGGTTTATTGTGATATTTGTGTTATGTGAAAGCCGTGTACGCAAGGTGATGAGTGTTTACACGGGCTATATGTGGTATTTGACTTGTTTAGATTATCTAGACTCTTTCCATGCCTTTAATTGAATTGTCATAACATGTTATATCTCTCATTGTTAATCTACTCTTACATGCTTTATTTGACGTTGTTAGCACTTGTTCTACCTCTTACTTGTTATTTTGCTCTTATATGATTTAGTTGAAATTTTTGCCTTCATTATTCTCTTATTACCTCTTAATTGTTGAATCACTTTTAATTGAAGTTGTTATTTCATGGAATATCATCTTGTTGAGTTACTGGTTTTGAAGTTGTAATAGCCGTTATCACATTGAGGCGAAGTTGTTAATTGTTGAGATACCTTTACTTGTTGAGAATTTCTATTCATTTTGTTATTCTTGAAATTCTTGTACACATTGTGGTTGAGCCATGAGCTATTTGTTGTGGAAATATTGAATTGTTCGTCCCTTCCATGAGTCCGTGCTTATTTGCTACTTGCCTTAACCGTTTTACTTGCCCACCTTAATTGTCACCTACTTTACTTGTTTTGTTATTTTGGTAATATTTGTTGCATTGCTTTGATTATTACTTTGTTCCTTTATTGCCTCGCACTCATACCCTTTGACTGTAGAAATGTTTGTAAATTGAGTAATTAGATTATTTTTGTTTATTGAAATTGTTTGTGGATCTGGTTGCACGCCGCAACGGGAATTGAAGGATAATAAGTTGAAATGGTGGAATATGGGAGGATTATGATATTGATAAATAATGATATGATGGGATCGGGTTGCGTGCCGCAACGATTTGTGTATGTAATAATTGATATTGATAAATGATAATATGGTAGAATAAGGGAGAATTATGATATTGATAAATAATGATATAGTGGGATCGGGTTACGCGCTGCAACAGTTTGTGTACGTAATAATTGATATTGATAAATGATAATATGGTAGAACAAGGGAGGATTATGATGTTGATTAATGATGATATGGTGGGATCGAGTTGCGCGCCGCAACGAATTATTTACGTTATTGTTGATATTGATAAAGGATGTTACGGTGGGATCGGGTTGCGCAATGCAACGGATTGTGTGTGTTGTACTGGTTGTTGTTGTTGTTGTGTTAGTTTCAGCATTTTTATATGAGATTACGAGGTTTGTTATTCTGGGCTTCCTGATAGTGAGGTTTGAATTCATTTTCATAAACTAACTGCCTTACTTTCATTTTCTGTTTTCTTTCCCTCGTATTATTATTTAATTGTGTGGAGTCACTATATCATATTCTGTTGAGTTGTTGGTAACATGATGGTTTAAATAAAAGAATTATTAACATGATTTATTCTATGTGCCTCATAAGATAGAACTCGTTATCTCACTTGGTGCCTTAATATTCTAAATGGTTATCGCACTTTCACTATAATTGGGCTCTCAAATTATACTCATCACCCTGTTAGATGTTTACCTTACTTAAAGTTGTTATTATTTTTTTACTTAACAAATTCTATATTTAATTCGTTAATTTAACTTATGTTTTGTTTTGTTTAAAA
>AWOL01S0033909.1:5068-15923 GCA_000715115.1 Nicotiana otophora
GTGGGATGGGGATGTTAAGTTTTTCTAAACTAGGGAAAGGGCAATACTATAAATGGTGCATCAAATTCGGAAAAAAATCACTTGTTAAGGCTAATATCAGAAAACATATTAGGAAATAAGTGACACCAGAACTAGTAAATCTAAACCAAGATTGGAACAGCTGACTAATACCTCTCATTCAGCAGCACTTCTCTATCCTTTCGATCTAAGGACTCAAAGCGTCGATCATGACCCCATTTCTTTTTGAATGATTGATAATCAGTGTCCTCGTTGATATCCTGAACATAAGTAAAATAATCAGCAAGTAATGTAAGCCGCTAAAGTTATAGATCACGTTCCAACAAAAATTTCAGCTTTAATTGGAAACAATTTACTCCCTTCACCCTAAAGTGAATATTTACGTTTCCAAAGAAAGCTATATCATTTATTACATTAAACCAAACTGTTTATGATGCTTTCATGATTTATTATCTCCATCCCAGATTCCCCTTTTAACCATAAATTAATAAAGTTTTAACCATGCCAAGTAGAAATTGGGCACTTGACTACCTTAAACAAATAAAGTTTTAATCATGCCAAGTAGAAATTAGACAGACATTCAACTGTGACAAAAGAACTAGCGGAAAAATATTGTGAGATTACATCTGAAAAGAACTAAAGAGCGCTTAGTAACAAGATAAACCTCCTTTGCTTCTTCCAGTAAATGCTTGAAGCCCTCCACTGCAGCTTTCTGTGCTGCCCGTTTCTCCTTCCTTTCTTCGTCCGCACGTGTCTTGACATAATGCTCAAACAGAGCTTTTCTAGCACTGTAACTTGGAATAGCCTGGACAAGGAGACCCGCTATTTAGGAAAGCAATGAAGAGAGCACCACAAATAAGAGATGGAAAAAACACTTGGTAACATGATATGTGCATGAATGATTATATGGCAGCTTTGAACCAGGAAGAGGAAATACATACATCATGAACAGACCATATAGTTACTCTCAGAACAAGAGACAAGATCTCAGAAAGTTATTAGCTTGCAGATAATCGATGAAAACAACATAATTTTGGTTAGTGTCCCGCATTAGTCCAGGATATGGGTTGTAGTCACCTCACATGGTATTAGGCAACCCTCACCTCATGAGCTAGCTTTTGAGGTTGAGTTAGGCTTAAGGTCCATTTTATTAACATAGTATCACCATATCAGAGCCAAACCGTCCCTATCCCAGATTCCCAGGTTTATCCAATTTTGGGCCTCGATGTTTTGTTATCCACACTACAAATGTCCAGCCCTGGACGTTTGGGGAGTGTTAGTGTCCCATGTGGTTGAAGTTATGGGTCGTAATCTCCTTATCTAAGAACCAAAAAGCTCATTAGCCCAGGGGAAAGTGCACGGCATGACCTAGTTTGATCCCAGAAAGACCTTTTGGAAAAATGACTATGGCAAACTGACAACTGATTGCATCTTCCATGTTATAAGGGTAAAGATGTACTTCTCGAATAAGACAAACAATACATGTCTGAGAGCTTCTTTAAAGAAGCAGAAGGTAATTTCATTATTTAGAGCAGAAAAATGCTATGTTGCGTGGACTCTCTAAAACAGCTGCCGCACCCATGTCGGATCCTTCGAAAATACCATCGACATTTTCGGAGAGTCCGAGCAACATACGAAAAAAGTCTATGTTATGTACATCTTTCACTTTTTTCCTTCTTTTTTCCTTTTTTTTTTTGTTAAGTACATCTTTCACTTTGCGCCAAGAAACTAAGAAGATGCATTCATTATCAGTTTGAAAATTCAAAAGCCTCGATGTGTTTATCAGTTTGAAAGAGAGACACATACAAGGCTACAACCACAAATTTTGACAATAATGTATTAGTATAGTATTTGTAACAACTGAGATGCACTTTATTCACATGAGTACACTGTACTCGGGAAGAATGCAATGTTAAAAAAATTCCAGGATCCTCCTCCTCCAATCCTTTTAAAGCAATAGGCCATAGCTACCTTTTTTAAGGGTAGTGAATAGGCCTCATCTACCATAAAGAATGGGAATGTGCCAACTTTTCATGTAACTTGTAGCTTTCTTGGAGATAGGTTGTGCTCCACATATCCTACTCCTTTTTAATCTCACTTTTAAAATTTTGGTTTGTACACACCGAAATTCTGCCTACTTTGAATGACTAACAGCTTTTGTTAGAATAGTAAGGACCTTATAGTTAAATGGATAATAAAACCAAATTCTGAACCACCTAGTACCTAAGCTAAGCTATTCATTCCCGTTACAGCTACCACATACAACCCAAGAAAGCACTGCATTCCTTGAGGATGGAAGCACAAATATTGCTAAAAGGACTTTCAGTTGGCTGATGCAGCAAACTAGAGACGTTAATTCACAAAAATAAGCTCATGCAATGTAGGAAATGTACGATTTATAGAGATAAACCTGTCTTTTAGGAGGTGAAGAAAAGGCCACTAAGTCCCACATAAGTCTTTAGTTTCAACGAACCTTAAAGCGTGGATCAAACACTATCTTCGGTAATTCCTTCTCCCACTTTGAGAATGGTGCTACTCCACGTTCCTTCAGCATCTCCTGTAATTCACACGCATGGGATACATTTAGAACCAAAAAAACAAGACTCACAGGACAAAGATTCGATTGCAAAGCAAGAGACAAAATGATGAACTTTTCCGAAGTTATAATCAATTTAGAAGTATAAAGTATAAACCAGGTACTTTTAGCACTCACATTCACTTCGGGCCCAAGACTTTAAGGTCTTGGCTTGATATCAAACACAAAAAGCAACAGCAGATGATAGTTCAACCATTCTGATTAAGTTTGAGAATAACTTAAGAAAACCTAGATGGTTGCAATGAATGACTACCTCTTTTGAATTCACTAAGTGTATGTTTGGATGGAACGAATTGCAAAGAAAGAAAGGAGAAGATACAAAAGATACTAATTGTTTTGTGTCCAAGTATCTGTCAGTTGTGTAAAATATAGAGAAAATGGAGCAATCTCCTTGTTTATTACTGCAAGAAGTAACAAGTATATATACAAGTACATAGAGCCCTAACTATAGAAAGAATAAAAAAAAGGAGATCCTATAAATCTGTTGTGAATCCCTATAATTCTGCTAGCTATGTACATTACATAAAAGTACGTCTATATTCATTCCGTCTACATTCATTCTGTAACACTCCCCCTCAAGCTGGAGCACAAATATTGATCATGCCCGGCTTGTTACGAAGGTAATCAACGCGAATTCCATTCAACGCCTTTGTGAATAAATCAGTTGGTTGCTCTCCTGTCTTCACGTAGCCAGTGGATAACGTATCACGTTCTCCTGAATCTTCTCACGAATAAAATGGCAGTCAACCTCAATATGCTTAGTTCTTTCATGATAAACCGGATTTGACGCAATATGGAGGGCAGCTTGATTGTCACACCAGAGTTTTGCTGGTGTTAGAGAGTTATGTAAATAACCCTAGTCCACATGGAATAGGAGTAGAAAATGTATTGTGTATGGCTATAAATAAGGCTATTGTAAAAGGCTTAATAGAATATCAATAATAAATTTTTCTCTCGTGCATTCTCACATAGTATCAGAGCAACCGTGAGAACATTATCGCTCTTGGACAGTGGGTCATGGACTCAGGCGCCTCTAATCATATTTCTGGTCATAGGTCAATTGTCAAATATTGTTTATTCACAGTCTCTTCCCAATGTTACTTTAGCCAACAGAGTCCAAACAAAAGCAAAAGGAGTTGGACAAGCTAATCCCTTATCCTTTGTCGCTTTAGATTTTGTTCTTAATGTCCCTGGCTGTCATTTTAATCTTGCATCCATCAGTCGGTTGACTCGTGCCCTCCATTATGGTATATATTTTATTGATGACTCTTTTGCTATGCATGACTGAAGTACAAGACAGAAGATTGGCACTGGGCATGAATCACAAGGCCTTCACTACCCTGACTCACTCAATACTTCCACAGCATGTCCAGTTACAAATCCTCCAGACCTAACTCATAGACGTTTAGGACATCCGAGTTTATCCAAAATTCAGAAGATAGGTGCCTAGTTGTCTACATTAGATTGTGAGTCGCGTCAACTTAGGAAACATACCCAAGCCACCTTTTTATGTAATGTTGAGAGTCGTGCAGAGTCTTTTTTTTTAAGTTCATTCTTATATATGGGGTCCTAGTAGAGTCAATTCGGCCTTAAGATTTCGTTATTTTGTTAGTTTCATTGATGATTACTCAAAATGCACTTGGATTTTCCTAATGAAAGATCGTTCTGACTATATTCCAGAGTTTTTTTGCTGAAATAAAAAACCAATTTGGCGTTTTTATTCGCATCTTTCGCAATGATAATGCCTTAGAATACTTATCCTCTCAATTTCAGCAGTTATGACTTTTCGGAAAATTATTCATTAGACATCTTGTCCGTATACCCCTCACCAGAATGGGATAGTAGAGAGAAAGAAGAGGCACCTCACTGAGACTGCTCGCACACTTCTCATTGAGTCCTATGTTCCGCTGCGTTTTTGGGGCGATGCAGTTCTGATAGCTTGTTATTTCATCAATCTGATGCCTTCATCTTCCATCCAGAGTCAGATTTTGCACTCAGTATTGTTTCCTCAGTCACCCTTATACTATCTTCCCCTCGTGTGTTTGAGAGCACATGTTTTGTTCATAACTTAGCTCCCCGGAAAAGATAAGTTAGCTCCTCATGCTCTCAAGTGTGTCTTCCTTGATTATTCTCGAGTTCAAAAAGGATATCGTTGCTACTCACCTTATCTTTGTAGATACCTTGTATCAGTTGATGTCACATTTTTTGAGTCTTGACTTTACGTTACCTTTTCTGACCACCTTGATATATCTGAGGTCTTACCTATACCGATTCTTGAGAAGTTCACGACAGCTCCTTCTACATCTTCAGCCACAGAAGTTTTAGCCATACCAACCATTGAGGAATCTAGTGTTGCTCTTCCTAGATCCCCAGCCACATGAACAACACTTTTGAATTATCGTCGCGCCCACGCCTAGCATCAGGCCCAGCTGATTCACGTCCTACACCTGACCCTGCTCATACTGCGAACTTGTCTCCTTCTAGTCCACCGATTGCACTTCAGAAAGGTATACGGTCCACATTTAATCCTAATCCACATTATGTCGGTTTAAGTTATCATCGTTTGTCATCACCCTATTATGCTTTTGTATCTTCTTTGTCCTTTGTTTCTATCCCGAAGTCTACAGGTGAAGCACTGTCTCATCCAGAATGGCGACATGCTATGATTGACGAGATGTTTGCTTTACATGCGAGTGGTACTTGGAGCTTGCTCCTCTTCCTTCTAGTAAATCGATTGTTGGTTGTCACTGGGTTTATGCATTCAAGGTTGGTCCGGATGGAAAAATTGATCGGCTTAAGGCCCGCCTTGTTGTCAAAGGGTATACTCAGATATTTGGGCTTGATTACAGTGATACTTTCTCTCCCGTGCCTAAAATACCATCAATCCGTCTATTTCTATCCATGGTTGTTATTCGCCATTGGCTTCTTTATCAGTTGGACATTAAGAATGCTTTTCTTCACGGTGATCTTGAG
Organism: Nicotiana otophora; assembly: GCA_000715115.1. Lineage (NCBI taxonomy): Eukaryota > Viridiplantae > Streptophyta > Magnoliopsida > Solanales > Solanaceae > Nicotiana > Nicotiana otophora. The sequence continues at coordinate 10,656 of AWOL01S0033909.1, forward strand.
GATGAAGTTTATATAGAGCAACCACCAGGTTTTGTTGCTCAGATGAAGTCTAGTAGCCTGGTATGTCGATTGCGTCGGCCACTCTATGGTCTAAAACAGTCTCATCAAGCCTGGTATGGTAAGTTCATCACAATTATTCAGGAGTTTGGCATAATTCATAGTGAAGCTGATCACTCTGTGTTTTATAAGCATTCTGCTTCAAATCTCTGTATTTATTTGATAGTTTATGTTGACGATATTATTATTACTGGCAATGATCAGGAAGGTATTGCTAGTGCCTTAGAGAGCGAGAAGCAGAAAAAAGCGAAGGGCGCTTTTTTTTCCATGTGAAGCGCAATTTAATACTTAAATAAAAAAATATTAAATAAGCATAGATAAATGACCAAGAACTCAATAAAAATAACACATTAAGCAAATGTTTCAATTCTTTAATTAAGAAATAAATAATAGATATTAAAACTAGATAGTCAATAATCCTCCTAGATAGTCAATAATCCTCAAAAGTTATAACATATTAAGCAAATGCAAAACCAAATCACAATAGAATTTAATCAATGATATTGCGAGCTTTGAATGACGCACCAATGTTCTATTATATTTAACGAACACTAGATCATTAAATTTCTTTAGCTCAAGCCTATTCCTCTTCTTAGTATGAATCTGCACATAAGTTGTAGAAAGTAATTAAGAGGAGGACTTAGGACAATTGAGATACACTTTAATTTAGTAATAATGTAATATAGCTTCTCACATGTTCATAAACGTTCCAATTTTTCTCGCATCTGGATGAACTACAAGTTAAACTTTGAACTCTAATAGCAAATTGTTGCAAGTTTGGAACTTCATAACCAAATTGCATCCACCATTCATCGGTAGAAGTATTATTTTAGAAATTAATAACTTAAAGTTTTTTTTGTTTTTGATAAGGTAAATTGTATTAATCAAAAGGGAGAAAAAAACTCTCGTATATAAGAAGTATACCAAAAAGTAGAGAATTTACATCAAAACATGATTCTCTACAAAAGACGTCCAATCTTCTAAACAAGTAGGGGCTATATGAGTGCACCAAAAAGCGATCAAAGATAAAAGACTATTCTTAAGATGTGAAAAAGGAGACTCAATCCCATCAAAAGCTCTCCTATTTCTCTCCCCCAAACTATCCATATGAGAGCTAGCGGGGCGAACTTTCACGCCTTTTGCTTTCTTCTTCTACGGGATCCGGCCCAGCTATATAACATTTCCTTTACAGTGCTCGGCATCACCCATTGAACACAAAAAGATTCAGGATTGCCCTCCACAAACCCGAGGACACAGGGCAATGCAACAAAAGATGATCAACTTCTTCCCCTGAGCTTTTACACATGTAGCACCAACTAACAAATGTAATTCCTCGCTTTCGCAAATTTTCAGCAGTCAAGATCACTCCACTCGCCGCTAATCATGCAAAAAAGCACACCTTCGTGGGCGCCTTAGGAATCCAGATCGAGCAATATGGAAAAGTGGCCTCCTATCTCACCAACATACTCTGGTAAAAAGACTTTACGGTGAACAAACCATCGCCACGCAACCCTCATCTCCAAGAATCACAAGGTGGCTGGGGCTTGTCTTGCCCATATAGAAGTGACAACAAATCTTGGAGCTCCGCAATCTCCCAATCTTGCATGTTTCTTCTAAATGAGAGGTCCTATACTACCCCTTTAATGCTCCTTGCGAATCTGTTGGACCATCAATTCCTTCTGATTTGAAACTCTGAAGACGTGGGGGAAAGAGACCCTCAGAGTATCCTCTCCACACCACCTGTGATTCCAAAAGCTGATTCTCCTTCCATCTCCCACCCTGTAAGTGATGTGCCATTGAAGGCTTCCCAATTCTTCATGATGCTCCTCCACATGCCACACCCGAAAGGAGCTGTGATTGCCTTGGTCATCAAACCCCCTCCCGTGGAATCGTACTTTTCTACTATGACCTCCCGCCATTGAGCATGCTCTTCTACCCCGAATCTCCACAGCCACTTCCTCAATTAAAGCTCTAAAGTGTAAAAACAATTGAAACAACTTGCTCACCTTATGACAATTTGGTTCTGGCTCTAATGGCCGAAGCTAATCCAACTATTCCATCGGCTTGCATATACTCACCAAGCTCTTCTCCTATTTTGTCTTGTATCGCTTCATCTGGCACCAACCTCGCAATACATGCATGATACCCCTCCACCCCCACCCCCACCCCACTTCTTTATCTAAAGTCTTTTTCTCTTTATTTGTATAAAAGAACCCGGGGTTCAAAACATGCCCTCCTACATGCAAAGGTTGATGAAGTTGATTCGTCCACTTTGCATCAAAGATTTCAAAAAGTTTCCCAAAAAGCCTCTTATCATGATCAAATGCCTTCTCAATAGCTTCTTTGGCCCTATCCATGGCTTCATAAATGTACTCTATTGGTGGTTTTCTCTCCCTATCCACCAAACGAAGTACAGTAGCCAAAAGATTACCAACTTTAAGTGCTTGAACAATGTCATTCCAAAAATATGGACCAACAATATGTCTCGCAACTTCTTTCCCAAGAGCTTTCTTTGCATAGATACTCTCACTCCATTCGGCTGACATGAACAAGGTTCGCGAGTTTTTCTTTTGCAAGTAAAAACTATGCAAAGTCATGATAGTTGTTGTGCATCTTGTCTTAGCCGATTTCACCAAATTTCTTTGGTTTGTGTAACTCCTCATCATGTTCAACAACAACGGCCTCTGACTAATGTAAGAATGTATCTTGACCGCCTTAGCAAAAACTGTAGAAAATCAAATTTCATGAAGGTTAAAATAGAAAACTAGAACGACTTGTTCACCTGTAGAATATGGGGCTAACTTGAAAATGTCACCAAACATCAAGTTGATACAATGTGCAGCACAAGGAGTCCAAAAAAAATTCAGGAACACTCCCTTCAACATGTCACTTGCTTTTTTATTCTCACTTGCGTAATCGGTAACAACTTGTACAATATTTTCCTTTCCAACTTTCAATATAGTCTTCTCAAACAAGTTGTACATTTTATTGGAATCGGTTGAAGAGTCACTAACATCATAAGATTCAAGAAACACACTACCTCTTGGAGAATTTACCAAAACATTAATGACCATTTTCCCATTTTTTGTTGTCCGTTTATCCATCATAATGGAACATCCATAAGTTTGCCATTGCACCTTATGCTCCTCGACAATCTTGTTTGTCTTCTCCACCTCCTTTTTTAAACAAGGAACTCTTACTTCGTGATAGGTTCCTGGGCCATATTGGCCTACGGCCTCAATGAATTCACCAAAACTATCGGCGTAATTGACACAATTGAAAAGGAGCCTCGCATCATACATCTGCCTAGCAACTCTACAACGCGCTCCCTTAAACTCTTCCTACAAGAATCTAAATCAACAACGTCACCTTTCTCTTTTCATTTGGTTTTTGCGAGAAATAAAGATTAAGAGGACCTTTCACATTGCTACCAGTGGATGATCCACTTCCACTTGTTGAATTCTTTCTTTGAGATTTTGAGGGAGGCGACCCCATTGATATATCATTGGCTTCAAAGTCATTCTCATCCATTTGACTATCTTCATCAACAAGATTAACCATAGATGCTCCATGGCTCATTGGATTTTTTAACTCATTTTTTTTCGCAACATACTCACTCATTTCTTCCTTAATAGAATCCGGAACACTTGGACATACTTTGACATCTCTAAAACCACCAATTAGATGTTTCTTGTGACAATGTAATCCACCGTTATATATTTTGACAAAAGATATATTGCACTTTTGTGCTACTTCCAATTGCAACTCCATACGCCCAAGCTGGATCTTTTTTTGGCTTGATGCCATTGAATATAAGATAGAATTTACTACAATCAACAACCAAAAAAAAAACAGAACTGTTAAAACAGGGCTGAACAGTGAACAACAGAAAAAAGAGTAGAAGCATAGTGAACAGCAGAAATTAAAAAAAAATACAGAGCAGGAGCATAAAATAGAAAACATGGCAGAACAGGGAAAAGAAGAACTGAAGAAAAAAATAAGAGAAAAGAGGAGAGGAGTCGAACAGTGAATAGCATAAATTTTTTAAAAAAAAACAGAGCAGAAACATAAAATAGAAAACAGGGCAGAATAGAGAAAAGAAGATCTGAAAAAAATATAAAAGAAGAGAAAAGAGGAGAGGAGTCGTCGAACAGTAGCATGTTTTTTTTGATAAGGTAAATTGTATTAATCAAAAGGGAGAAAAAACTCCCGCATACAAAAAGTATACAAACAAAGTAGAGAATTTAAATCAGAACATGATTCTCTACAAATGACGCCCAATCCTCTACACAAGTAGGGGCTATATGTGTGCACCAAAAAGCGATCAAAGATAAAAGACTATTCTTAAGATGTGAAAACGGAGACTCAATCCCCTCAAAAACTCTCTTATTTCTCTCTCTCCAGACTAACCACATGAGAGCTAACGGGGCGAACTTACACGCCTTTTGCTTGCTTCTTCTACGGAAACCGGCCCAGCTATATAGCATTTCCTTTACAGTGTTTGGCATCACCCATTGAACACCAAAAAGATTCAGGATTGCCCTCCACAAACCCCAGGACACAGGGCAATGCAGCATAAGATGATCAACTTCTTCCCCTGAGCTTTTACACATGTAGCACCAACTAACATGTGTAATTCCTCTCTTTCGCAGATTTTCAGATGTCAAGATCACTCCCCTCGCTGCTAGCCATGCAAAGAAACACACCTTTGTGGGCGCCTTAGGAATCCAGATCGATGAGTATGAGAAAGTAACCTCCTCTCTCACCAACATACTCTGGTAAAAGGACTTTACGGTGAACAAGTCATCGCCACGCAAACCCCATCTCCAAGAATCATAATATGGATGGGGCATGTCTTGCCCGTATAGCAGTGCCAACAAATTTTGGAGCTCCACAATCTCCCAATCTTGCATGTTCTTTCTAAAAGAGAGGTCTCATACTATCCCCCTTCATGCTCCTTGCGAATTTGTTGGACCATCAATTACTTCTGGTTTGAAACTCTAAAGACGTGGGGGAAAGAGACCCTCAGAGTAGCCTCTCCACACCACCTGTGATTCCAAAAGCTGATTCTACTTCCATCTCCCACCTTGTAAGTGATGTTGCCATAGAAAGCTTCCCAGTTCTTCATGATGTTCCTCCACATGCCACACCCGAACGGTGTTGTGATTGCCTTGGTCCTCCAACCCCCTCCCGTGGAATCGTACTTTTCTG
>AWOL01S0033909.1:17883-49037 GCA_000715115.1 Nicotiana otophora
CTGCCAATTCACTAGATGAAACTTTCTAGTCCCATCTGCCGCATCCCAAAGAAAATTCCTTTGAAGCCGCTCCAGTTTTTCTGTGAAGCTCACAGGTGCTTGCAACAGGAATAAGTAATAGGTAGGGATACTCGACAAAGTGCTTTTAGTAAGCACTTCCTTACCGCCTTTTGACAAATACCGTTTCTGCCAGCCTGCTAATCGTTTTTCAACCCTTTCAATGACTGGATTCCAAACCGTAGTATCCTTTTGCAAAGCGCCCAATGGTAGACCCAGGTAAGTAAGTAGTGGGAAGAGAGCCCGTCTTGCATCCGAGAACATGAGACAAAGCATCAATGTTAGCAACCTCACCCACCGGAAAAATCTCACACTTGCCGAACAGTAGCATGTAAGGCACAGAAAATCATAAGAGGAAGAGAAAAGAAGAGAAGAAGGAGAAGAAGGAGAAGAGAAGAGAAACTTACCTTGAGAGAAGAAGAGAAGAAGTCGAAGGCTTGCAGCAGTTGAGAGAAGAAGAGAGTCGTCGCTCACTTTGCAGCAGAGAAGCAGAAGTGTTTGGAAGAAATGTGCATAAGTGTATTTGCAACTTTTGTTTACAAAAACCCTAGGCAGCCGCTGGACCTCGCTTAAGCAAGCTTTCCTCGCTGTTTTGCCTCGCCTTGCTTCTCGTTTTTTTGCCTGAAGCGTGCACTTATTTATAGATGTCGCGCTTTAGGGCAGAAAAGTGCAGACCCCTCGCCTCGCCTCGCCTCGCCTCGCCTCGCCTCGCCTCGCCTCACTTCTGCGCTTTAAGCGAGAAGCGCGCGCTTTTAATAACACTGGGTATTGCTAAGTTGAAGCAACATCTCTTTCAGCACTTTAAGACTAAGAATCTAGGCAGATTAAAATATTTTCTAGGTATTAAGGTCGCTTAGTCTAGGTCAGGTATTGTGATCTCACAACGGAAGTATGCCTTAGACATTCTTGAGGAGACATGAACAGGTTGTAGACCCGTTGACACTCCTATGGATCTAAATTCTAAACTATTGCCAGGACAAGGGGAGCCGCTTAGCGATCTTGCGAGATATAGGCGGTTGGTTGGTAAATTAAATTACCTCACAGTGACTAGACCTGACATTTTCTTTCCTGTCAAAGTTGTAAATCAATTTATGGATTCTCCCTGTGATAGTCATTGGGATGCAGTTGTCCAAATTCTCTGGTATATAAAGTCATCCCTAGGCAAAGAATTATTGTTCGAGGATCTAGGCCATGAGCAGATTGTTGGATACTTAAATGTTGATTTCTAATAGACGTTCTACGTCTAGACATTGTATTTTAGTAGGAGGTAATTTGGTGTCTTGGCAGAGCAAGAAATAGAATGTGGTCACGCGGTCTAGTGCAGAGGCAAAATATCGAACAATGGCTATGGCAACATGTCAGCTAGTTTGGATCAAACAGTTGCTCAAGGAGTTGAAGTTTGGTGAAATCAACCAGATGGATCTTGTGTACGATAATCAAGCCGCCCTTCATATTGCATCAAATCCGATGTTCCATGAGAGAATTGAACACGTTGATTATCATTTCATCAGAGAAAAAATACTCTCAGGAGATATTGCTACAAAGTTTGTGAAGTTGAATGATCAGCTTAGATATTTTCACCAAGTACCTCATTGGTTCTCGTATTAGTTACATATGTAACAAGCTCAGTACATGTGATCTGTATGCACCGGCTTGAGGGGAGTGTTAGATTATATTATAGATATGTAAATAAGCATAGTCCCACATGGAATAGGAATACAGTATGTATTGTGTATTGTTATAAATAGGGGTGCTTGTATTATAGTTAAAGTACATCAATAATATAAATTTTCCGTGTATTATTCCTCACAATATCTAACCATCCCATTTCTGTCCATTCATCACTTCTTTTTTTAATAAGGCAATGTACGGGCCATTCCTTTCCACGCAGATACAAAAAGTAAATAGTTTCCATTTTGTTCCACTCAAAAGCAACAAATTAAGTCATCAAGTATGACCGTTTGAATTAAAGATTGTAATTTCGTCTGTCTCTGCCAGGAGGATTTATGGTCGTCCCAAGTACACCAGTTTGGAACTCAATTTGCCAACAAATTTGACGTAGATAAAACATGTCAAGATAGTTGAATCCCAACTTACAGCAAATAACAAAAAATATAAATCAACCACCAGAGTTAATAATTAAAGTATTTATGTTCCAAAACTAGGAAGATGGCATGTTCTATTATAAGAAATGCTTTTATGTCCCAAAAGCAAGCTGTAATAGTAGGAAGCTTGAATTTTTTTTGATAAGGTAAATTGTATTAATCAAAAGGGAAAAAACTCCCTTATACACGAAGTATACCAAAATGTAGAGAATTTACATCAGAACATGATTCTTTACAAAAGACGCCCAATCTTCTATACAAGTAGGTGCTAAATGAGTGCACCAAAAAGCAATCAACGATAAAAGACTATTTTAAGATGTGAAAAAAGAGACTCAATCCCCTCAAAAGCTCTCATATTTCTCTCCCCCGTACTATTCACATGACAGCTAATGGGCCGAACTTTCACGCCTTTTGCTTTCTTCTTCTACGGAAACCGGACCAGCTATATACTTTACAGTGCTTGGCATCACCCATTGAACACCAAAAAGATTCAAGATTGCCCTCCACAAACCCGAGGACACAGGGCAATGCAACAAAAGGTGATCAACTTCTTCCCCTGAGCTTTTACACATGTAGCACCAACTAACAAGTGTAATTCTTCTCTTTCGAAGATTTTCAGCAGTCAAGATCACTCCCCTCGCCGCTAGCCATGCAAAAAAGCACACCTTCGTGGGCGCCCTAGGAATCCAGATCGAGGAGTATGGAAAAGTGGTCTCCTCTCTCACCAACATACTCTGGTAAAAGGACTTTACGGTGAACAAGCCATCGCCACGCAAACCCCATCTCCAATAATCACAAGATGGTTGGGGCATATTTTGCCCATATAGAAGTGTCAACAAATCTTGGAGCTTCGCAATCTCCCAATCTTGCATGTTTCTTCTAAATGAGAGGTCCCATACAAACCCCCCTTCATGCTCCTTACGAATCTGTTGGACCATCAATTCCTTCTGGTTTGAAACTCTGAAGACGTGGGGGAAGACCCTCAGAGTATCCTCTCCACACCACCTATGATTCCAAAGGCTGATTCTCCTTCCATCTTCCACCATGTAAGTGATGTTGCCACTGAGTGCTTCCCAATTCTTCATGATGCTCCTCCACATGCCACACCCGAAAGGTGTTGTGATTGCCTTGGTCCTCCAACCCCCTCCCGTGGAATCGTACTTTTCTACTATGAACTCCCTCTATAAAGCATGTTCTTCTACCCTGAATCTCCACAGCCACTTCCCCAATAAAGCTCTGTTAAATATCTTAAGATCTTTTACTCCAAGTCCACCCCACTTCTTTGGGGAAGTGACTGTCTGCCAATTCATTAGATGAAGCTTTCTAGTTCCATCCGCCGCATCCCAAAGAAAATTCCTTTGAAGTCACTCCAGTTTTTCTGTGATGCTCACCGGTGCTTGCAACAGGGATAAGTAATAGGTGGGCATGCTCGATAAAGTGCTTTTAATAAGCACTTCCTTACCACCTTTTGACAAATATCGTTTCTGCCAGCCTGCTAATCTTTTTTCAACCCTTTCAATCACTGGATTCCAAACCGTAGTATCCTTATGTGAAGTGCCCAATGGGAGACCCAGGTAAGTAGTGAGAAGGGAGCTCACCTTACATCTGAGAACATAAGACAAAGCATCAATATTAGCAACCTCACCCACCGGGAAAATCTCACACTTGCCGATGTTGATTTTGAATCCTGATACTATCTGAAACCACTGCAGGACCTGCTACAGGTAGGTCAACTGACTCATATCGGCATCACAGAAAACCAGGGTGTCATACGCAAAAAGAAAATGAGACTCTTCGGGCACTGAGCACCCCGATCGGAGCTGAGAACCCACTCAAGAAGCCTCCGCCCGCCGCACGATCCATCATATTGCTCAAAGCATCCATCACTAGAATGAATAGTAGGGGGTCACCTTGCCTGAGACCCCTGGAGCTCACAAAGAACAGGTATACTCCTCTACTCTCCCTCAATCCTCCTCCCCCTCTATTTTTTGGTATACTTCTTGTATACAGGCATGTTTTAGCCCTTTTGTTTAATGAAATTTTATTACTTGGGAAGAAAACTGCAGGAAACTTGAAAGAATATGTATCTATGCCAGAAAGCTAATATGAAAATCAAGAGTTATCATATTATGAAGGAAAATAGCATCAAAAATATTATACCCCAAATATAGCTCAATTCCACGAGTATGTTGGAAAGCAAGCCACCAGAGGGGTGTGTGTGTTGGGGGGGGGGGGGGGGGGGGTTGCGGTCCTGAGTAGTATTGCAGGACACAAGTCCCCTATTTTGGTATCATAATTTCAGTGTAGAACAGGTATACTCCCTCAATTTCATTTTATGAGCAATGTTAAAAAGAGAGCTATTGAAAAGAGAATTTAACACAGAAAATAAACAGTGAAAATACAATATGGACATCTGCAAATGTATCTCAGATTTCCAAAAGGGGTCATATGCATAGAAGATTTGCGGAGTTTTTATAGAAAAGCAAGGGAGTAAACATAGATTATTATAAACCTCGAAATATAAAGCTCATCAAGAAAGGCTTAAGTAATTCGTGGTGGGATGATATTAATACTTCAAGAATCTAAGCTATATCTAAAGGAGGTGTAAATTTAATCACTTCCACACTACACAAATCATGTTTTGGAGGAACATTGATGCATGGGTCATAGAAAAAGTACTAGAAGCAAAAGGGTTTTAATGCTAGCACTGAGATGGAGGTGAGAAGGAATAGGCCAAGTCTTTTCTTTGTTCCTAACAGCAAATTAAGTCAGAAACCAGTGTCTAGAACATGTTAGCATCAAAATAAATATTTTGGAAAAATGTCAGCAGAAACTAGATGTATAAGTAGAACAAAAGTATATAGATGAATGTACTTATATATGCATAAAATTTACATAGGTCATAAAGTCAAGAAAACAGCAAACTGGAATTGCTACAAAGTAGCAAATTCTCCAAAAGAGAGAAGGAAAAAGAAACCTTGAATTGGATGATACAGTCCTCTTTGGTTGGTACACTCTCATCATCTTCTGAATCTGAAGAGGACTCAGACATATTGCCATTGTCATTAGCTTCTTTTGACTTCTCTTTGCTATTTTCTTTTTGTGGAGCTCTGACTGTAGATTCAAGTGCTTCTGATCCATTTAGTTCAGATGATATTACTCCTGAAGAGGCTGGGGCTGGTGAAGAAACAGCAGTCGTAGCACCAGCATCCATTAACTTCTTTTTTACAAGATCCAGTGCAGAAGATCCTGGAACAACTGAAGATCTTAGAGTTGTTGCATCACGACCACCTGTATTAACAGCAGGAATGCTCAAACTAATAGGAGAAGATCCTTTTTCAGTTAATGCATTAGCATTAGGCATTGACGTTGATTGAGCCTGCAAAGCATCAGCATCATGCTTCTTTTTCAACTCTGTCACGTCATTAGGAATTTGCCAGCTGCTTAACTGGGTAAGAAGGCATACAAGGAAAAAAGACATTAGAAAAAGTATTCAGTTACGTTTACTGTCTTTAAACTAATTCACCAAGAATCAATGTCAGAATGTACAACTCAATTTCTCATTAAGGAAGATTTGAAGGAGCGCGGGTATGGTTGCCAAGGAGATTCAGACGTTCTAGAGTTTTGTGTAGTTGTGGTGGAATGTTTTTTGATAAGGAATTGACTGGAACAAAGAGAACTTTATTTTGTAAGTACATAGTAAAAGCTATCCTTTTTGTGAATTTCGTTTTTAAATATATTATCGCTATAATCTTTTGTATCAAACAATTGAAGTAATATATCAAAAAATCATAATAAAAAGGTTTTAAGACGACGTAGGACAGCTCTTAAACAACCATTTTGGAACATTCTCTACTTTTATACAGTTGCTGCTTTCGTCTCTGCTAAACTTCATGGATACTAAAAACGTTTACTGTTATTGTGATTCAAGAATCAGAAACTGAAAGTCAAAGAAATCAGCACTTCACTGTGCTTCACTAAACAAATATTATTTATACTATTTATCTAAAAAGTTGCCCAACTAAATACTATTTGAGCATAGGGCTGAATGTTGTACTACAAGATACTATTCAACCAACATTTGTAAGGTCTTCCCAGTAGTAAAAAGGTCCAATGTGATAAGATAATAAATTTTATTGAACAAGTTTGGGCATAAAACCTGTATACAAGGGGTATACAAAAAGTAGAGTACATAAATATATGATTCTCTACGAATAACACCCAATCATCTAACAAAGAGGAACTTCATGGGTGCACCAAAAAGAAATAAGGGATTAAAAGGCTACTTTTCTATTGTACAAGCCCCTATATTATTAATTTATTGAGTGTAACAAACTACAAAAATCAAAAATCTTGTGTAACGAGAACAAGTCATGCCTTGATTCGCATTTTATTTAACTAACGAACAGTCTGTCAAGCTTAGCTCGATCAACAGTGTATATAGCCATTACAGTTTTCTTTGAAACAAAAGATGGAGTCTTCTAAGAATCTCAGCCTTGTAGAAAAGATGGTAAAAAAAAATAGAAATGTCGTAAACGTATTATCTGACCCGCCCATTTGCTAGTACTAGTTATGTCCAACATAAACATCCATATGCATGAGCCTGTAAAATTAAGAATATACCCACTGCAAGTTAGCTCGAATAAGCAAAGTGACAGTCAAGTGAGATTACACACCTAAATATGGACAATTAGATATCTGGGCTTGGCATTCTAGGAGAAGGATATAATAGATGAATATATAACACATCGAACTAAAATAGACCCTTGTGGTCCAACCTTCTCCGGACCCGCGCATAGCAGAAGCTTGGTGCACCGGGCTGCCCTTTTTAGTTGAAATGGAAAAGTGCTATGAGAGTGTTGGGCGATAGGAGTATAACTACCTACCAAGGTGCAAGGCAACTTCTATAGAATGATTGACCAACAACTTTACAAGGCAATGGCGTAACCAGGAATCTCGCCAAGGGTGTTCAAACTTTAAAGAAGTCAATAATTGTTTTTCCCGATGAATGGTGCACCAAAATTTTTATATCAAACTACGCAACATTTAGCTAAACAATAAAAACACTTGTATGAACTATAAATTTATAAATCAAAACTAACATTAAAAAACCACAATAGAAATTTTACTAAAGTAAGCATAAAACAAAAGGAAAGAGAGAGTCGAGAGAGTTTGTAGTATGCAGAGAGCTTTTGTTGAAGAAATTTTTGTAGAGCTTGACTTTTAAATTACAAAATTTATTTAAGTAGCAACTTTTAAATTTAAAACTACTTTTAAGATTAGTTATTTGTTTTAACACAAAACTTAAGTTTTAAGAGTTATTTATTAGGAAATTGTTTAGATTGAAAAGAGTCAAATAAACCTCATACGGTGGTCTCTGTTTAGTTCTGGCAAACAAAATGGCCAAATAAAATGTTTAGACAGGGATTTGAGCCTGTGAACAACACCTCACTTTGAACACCCTAGACCACTGGACTGCCTCACTCAACTATGTTAAAGGTGTTCAAAATGTAAGATATACCCATATAAAGTAGTATTTGATCTATATAAACAGAATGTTCGCTTGACCACCCGTGGAATAGTGGGGCTATGCCACTGTTACAGGAAGTGAAAGTTAGGCCTCAAGGACCAACACATCACAAGATGAGTCTCACAAAAATGCAAATGTTAAGCTAGATGGCACTAAATACAATATTAGACAAGACCATAAATGATCACACCAGAAGGCGCAAGCAGCACACACAGAGGATAGGAGAGAAGATTGGTTGAGATGGTTTGATAATATCCTACATTGACCTCAACATGCATCTGCCCGTAACTACGAAACTATGATGATTGAAGGGGAACGAGGTAAACTTAAAATCATACGAAAGGAACTTGATGGTTTGGTAATATCCTACATGGACATGAAAATGTATCTGATAAGGGAGAAAAAGAACATCCAATATGATTTGATAGACTATTTCAGACCTCAGGCCATTCTATGCCAAAAGATGCATGCCAAATGAAACAAAATTAATGAGAGTCAACCTCTTTGTAGGGCAGAGAATAAGGTGAATGACCATACCTTTGTTTTAGTGTTATAGTAGTATTTTTGTCCATCATTGGTAGTAACCAATGCCCAATCTGTACCAGCCAACTTTTCCCTGATTATAGGTTAACAAGTTGGAATGGTTAGTAGAGCTGGTAAAGCTTGCTTCAGCATTAATAGATGCTTGCAAACAAGAACCGCAGAGCTCAAGTAATATTTGTTTATGAAAAGAAACTTTCATAAAAAACAAGTAAGAAAGCAAAAAGGAAAAAGAAAACTTAAAGATCAAGTGATAAACTCATCATAGAATTGATTTACACAATGAAACATGGGCAGTGAAACTCCTAAGGACTAACTGCTACTCCAACAAGAAAAACAGGGTAATATTCTGACATCAAACGGGCATGAATCCAAAGTGAAGTATACTCCTTACTGATGTTCTGCCCATCTTTTTTTTATCTTTTACAATAAGTAGGGTAAAAATTATTTAATAGAGTACCAAGGTGGTACAGCAACAACTGTTCTGCCCAAATCTTTCTACGATAGACACCCTTCACGAGACAACCTAGGCTTACACTGTTAATCAAATCTCTTGTTAATGACACTATTAATCAGTTCTATGATGGAGAGAATTGAACTCCATGTAATCCTTCATTCTAACCTCTGTAGAGACACCCGTACCGGTATTGAATAAAGGGCAGCCTGGTACACGAAGCATCCCGCCTTTATAGATGAAGAAATTGGCTTTATAATCAATTACAGCATATTGTTGTTCACGTCATCACGAAGAACAATTAATGAAGTTTGATGTATGTGCTAATTACTGGCATTGATCTAAGAAAAGCAAAAGATGAAAGCAAATCTCGGTTCAAGAGGTACAGTTGCTTAAAACTTGCTCTAAGGATCTTGCTGAACTATGAAGTTTAACACTACGCTTTGATTAACAAGGAATAAAAGCTAGCTAGCTATTGCCTATTATTTAAGGCTTTACCCTTTAGCTGAACATTCTCTTTTGCTTGGTAGTATCCAGGTTGAGTAGTCCTCTATTTTAATTTTACTCCATTTGATTTCCAAATAAACTGTTCTTATCAACACTGGAATGCATGCATGGCATACACCCTCCTCGAAGTATTGAATACAAAATTAGATATGTTCAGTTGTCCATATAAGACTAAAATCTTTGTGTGTGTGTGCGCGTGTGTGTGTGTGTAGGGATAGGTAAGTAAGAAGTTGTAATAATGAGTTTCGGCACTAAGATGGTGCAGTGTATGTACAAGATCAGTTGCAAGAACTTAGTCCCTATGTTAAAGAAGATTTATATAACTTATTGCAGCTAATAATGCAACCGAAGAAAAGTTCAAAAGTTTTTAGAAAGACAAATGTGAAGCGTACAATGACTGAAAAGAATTTTTTTTGATTGTTTATAAAGATTGAAAAGAAATTTCAGACCAGAACAAGATGCAAACTGATAGCACAGCCAATGAGAAACATCATACAATGGAAAGAAACAAAAGAGAAGCATCATACGCAGACACTCATGAATCATGAAGCCTAAGAATCTGAGAATGCAAGGAGCACAGATTTCTCTGGAAAACAATGGTGTATTGAGCTCATTGACAGATCCCTGCCGGCATATTATCAAATATCATCCATTTACAAATAAAGATGGGTAGTCTTTTCCTATAGGATAAAAAGGGCTAGTTGCTCCAGTATAATTTGAGCAAACTTGCAAGTGTTCACCAACATAAAAAAAATGGCAAGTTAATGAACTCTCAGCTAGCATATAATGTTCGAGTAAAATATTTACATTCTCAATATGCATGTTCCAATAGATCACTTGAAGAACATTGCATGTATACAAATATGCTTAAGCAGTCGGACTATGTAGAATAAGTCATCAGATACGAGGGTGCATTCACACAAACATAATGAATTTATTTAGAAAAACAAAATACAATAGTACGGGTCAATAAACTTATTATTACTATAGAGATTTACCATGAAACAGGAGTTGGCTGCGCAGCGACTTTGGCCGGCTGCACCAGAAGGGGAAAAACGCTGTTGTCAGGTGCTATTGTAGACAGACATGCATGGATGACTAAAAATGTGTGAAAAAAGAAGACAATTACTCTAATAAATAAAAAGGGCAAACAGTGACAAAGGTAGGCGACAGCCAGATTATTGTAGTTAAAATTCGTGAGCAATGTCGATATAGATAATGGAACTGAAATTTCTAGAACCACCCTGTAGCCAAATTAACCATAACCAAGCCAAAAAATGATCATCTCAACAAAAGTTCCACACTCTTGCTTCTTCTAAACAACAGTAGTCATCACCAAAGAAGAAAATAAACTGTGGACAAAGAAACACATGTTATCAAGAATACTCAAAAATCACAACCAGATGACGTGAATGAAAGCATATCACTTTTGCTTTTATTGCATGTAAAACAGTCAAGGATTTGGTGCTTCTAAGATGACCATAGACCACAAATTAATTAGAGATTTTTTTTTTTTTTTAAAAAACAAGAAGCAAGAGGATAAGTTACATGACCTTTGAATCGTTCAGAAGGGAAGAAAGATTTGCAAGTAAAAATGGCCAAGCGTATACTCCTTGTACAAAATTTTCTGAAGAAGAGACATTTATCAGAAAAGAATCAGAAGTAGAAAGACTAATGCTAATATAAGAAGTGGAAAGGGAGACAAGACCTCTTGTTTCTTTATCATCTTAGTTTCATCAAAAGAGGGAACTCCAAGGGAAGAAAGTAGCATCCTCGTGACAGAAAGAAGATCTAGAAGAGCTATGAGTTAAAAAATTAATAGAACTATCAGCTAGGTAACTCATTTAGGCAGCGCCCTGACCTACAGGCCTTAAAAGAAATCTAGTACTCTACCAGATTGCCATTACCCATTTCCAGATGAAGAATACACCTACTAATTAAGCATCTGCTTCACAGTCGAAGACAGAAAAGTGATATTCATACCTCTCCGCTAAAGCCAGCAGGTTTCTCATAAGTAGATTCTCCAGTCAAAGAATTATAGTAGTAGATGGCTCCTGTTTCAGTCCGGTGAGCAGTCCAGGCCTCCAGTTGTTCACTGGTTGGAGCTCCTTCTTTAGTGTCAGCATCATTTACATGCTTAGCGCTGTCTGAAAAGGGGAAAAAAGGAAAGGAAAGGCCATATGCTGTGAAATGAAGAATGGATAGATCGAAAGGATATCATTAAAGAAAAGATTCAGCATACCAACTCCAGGAGGTAATTCTGGCTGCAACCCTAAAGCAGGGATTGACTGGGTAGCAGTAGTCGGCACTCCAGGTGGAGTGGCCACTGAGGCGACACCAGGAGGTCGAGTGTCGGGCAATGTCGCTGAAGAAAGTGGTGCACCAGTAGCTGACAAAGGAAAGGGAACAGCAAAACCTGCGGGGTGTGATGGAAATGGTGGTCTTAGCATGGTAGTGACAGGTGAAGGCTGCAACCAAGGTCCCTGGTGAGTTGGAGCCATAGGAGAGGCAGAAAGATAGGGAGAGTATATTTGTTGCTGAACAGGTGGATTGGCCAGAACAGGAACAGGAGGCCCATTGGGCCTTAAGGATAAAGAAGGACCTCCAGGTGAAGCTGTAGTAGTCATGTTGGAAGATGAAGGTATAACTGGACCAAGACCAGGAGGACCAGGTGTAACAGGACTCCTAGGCACTCCAGCTGGAACCTGAAATTGAGGTGCGTGGGGCATTCTTATATTTGGAGAGCCCAAATGAGAAGTTGGAAATGCAGCCGTCGAAGAACCAGAACTCATGTGACCAGCCTGTGAAAAAGACTGCATGAAAGAAGGTGGAAAAGTCATTGCTCCCATTTCGTGTGCAATGTCAACTCTTCTATTCTGCAGCTAGAATAAGATCAAACAGATGTGAAGTCATGATCAGTTGTTTGAATTGCTTACAATAGAAAAAGCTCTGGATTTCATTTTATATATATTAGACCAGCTAATCTTTTTACTTCAAGGGACATAGCTTTGTAATAACACATACTGGTTTCATTGTTTGATCAGTCTGCACCATTTGAGGACTTCCATTGAAAGACAAGTTCGAACCACTTAACGGGGAGGCTGCAGGTGCAGCACTTCCAGGTATGAATGAGCTTAATCTTGTAGACACCAGAGGAAGAGGAGGCTGCAATGATGCTGCAGGAGATGCATTCTTTACATCCACTAGTTGATTAGGAGCAACAGGCTGCCACAAACCAATAGGTCTAGTCAGACACAAGTCAATCCCAGCAAAAAGTAAAAATTAAATTAAGAAAATAAAAGCAGTCACCTGAAGACACAAGGGAGAATCCTAGGAAAATACATGAATACGGTTTTTATAATTAGTGGGAAAGTTGATTGTGCAAATGATGACTTGGACCTCCTAACAAGATTAAGACTTTAATAATTCATGACCCCAATACAACAGTGCATCCCCCACACGTGCCAGCAGCAGAGGATGAGGGGAAGCAAAAAAGCAACAGATATTTCAGAGCAATCTTCTAAAGAAAACTACACAAAAGGACATTTCAAAAGAAAGCAACATATTGTCTTTAGAATTGATATGAACAAAGTTGCCAACTGCTTTAAAAGCTAAATCACACAGAAACACATAGCTTCATAGGAAAAATCACATAAATGAAATAGCATACTGCAATCAAGGACTTCTATTATTCTGGATCTGTTAAATCCTATCTTCTTAAGAGATGCACAAAATAAAGAGCAAAACCAATAAGTACCTTTTTATGGATTAGCAATCTTTAAATGTCCATGTAAAGTTTCTAAGTAATTTGATTTTGATAATAGACAGCAATTGTGCTCTTCCTGAATTGTAGAATGCACTTCTAAACCAAATGAAACCTGAGGTACAATGCAAAGGTATCTAGGAGAAATTCTTAAGACTTGTCATTTATTTATTTCTTTTTGAAAAAAAAAGAATCTCTTCTCGATATTTGCTTACTGTTTTGAAGCCCATACCTTCAAAATATTGTTTTCCTGTATGAAGGACTCAATACACACATCCTAAAGTACACATCACGTTCTTCACAATGCTACATCCTACAATGTCCAGCTAACTTCACTTACTCTTACTCTGATAATTGCAGGATTACAGGTCAAAGATTCAACTCCAGCTTCAGGCTTTTAGCGACATATCCGTGTTAAATTTACCCACTGAACATTTACCTGGGTCTAATATGCACACGTCACACAAACTTACCACTTTAATAGGGTTGGCCATGCAATAGAAAACAGTAGTCCTCATATGAACCTATCACCCCACCACCACCACCACCAAAAAAAAAAAACTACAGCCACTGACAACATGTAACACGTTCTGACAAAATGTATTAGCCAAAATGTATGGCGTAATATTACTGTCATCAATCAACAGAAACTAACCCTCAATGGTAGGCCACCGGAGAAATTGTTATCAGCTTGTGAAATGTTGTATGAAAATGAAGAGCCAACATTTGCAGACTGGCCGGGAATGGGAGGTTGGAGCGATGCTGAAGAACCTGAGGAAGTTGATGGAATGACCTGCAATGAAAGACAAGTAATTCATAGTTCTCTCCAGTTGAACCACTGCATCTCCAGAAACAAAAAATGTAAAAATTGACTAACAGGACTTGAAGATGACTGTTGAGAGCTTCCAGAAGGGACACTAGCATTCACATAAGAGAAAGAAGCCCGACCAGAGCTATATCCAGGAGGGGGGATAAATTTCCCTTGGACCGCTTCCTGAGTTAAATCTGCATTTGGAGTCGCAGAGCTTGTAGTTGGTTCTCCAGTTGCTAAACTCATACCAGATGTTTGTGAACTTGAAGACTGCATTTCCTGGGGCAGCCAAGCCGGGGATGCCATTTTACTGCAAAAATTACTTGAAGAAATAAAAGGTATGATCCTTTATTGCCGCTTCTTTGAGTTTTTTTTTTTTTTTTTTTTTTTTTTTTTTTTTTTTTTTTTTTTTTTTAACAGTTACAGGGAAAGGTTTTTCTTTCTTGATAAGGAAAGCAATATAAAGTTACAGGAAAAGATTAAGGTCTTCTTTCATAATGGAATACAATGGCAAAGGAAATGCATGTCCACTTAAGAAGACGCTCCCTCTGCCGCAGGATGATGGTTACTCTCATCTCCCTAGAGTTAAACTAATTCATAGTATTTCACACCATCTTTTCAAATGCAGTAGTATGCAACTCATAATAGTTCCCAAGTAGTTTCCAAGTCTCTAAAAAAATAGTTTCAAAGAGAAATTTTTTTGATCTGAAAATATTTTCAAAGAGAAATTAAATGTGGCTCAAATATAAAATAGGTCAAATTGACCCTTGATAGGTGAAAAATGACAAATTAAAATGGGAACAAAAGAATCGCCATATATTAACTCACTACTCGCCAATATCTCTTACTTTTGCAATTTCATAGTACTAGTTTAGGTTAGACGTATGAATCCTCTATATCCATTCCTTCTATTAGGGCCTATTTCATTCCACCAATAAACAATTAGAAACTACTCGCGTCACTTTCATTCATAATTTGAGAACCATAAGGGCATATGGCTTGGAGATGCAATATAAAGTACGTAAAATATAACAACAATAAATGTGGTTAGGGCACCGCTATTGGTCCAGTTAAACGACATTAAAATTTGAACTACTAAGCAAGTGAAATACAAAAGAAAGCTTTGTGCCTCGTTTTTAATTACCTGATCTCTCTTTTTCCTCTCTATCAATTCAAAATTGTTGTAAATTCAAATATTAAGTTCCATATCTAATATTTTATTCCTCGAGTCCAAATTAGTTGGGGTCTGCTACATGAATCCTCTATATCCATTCTGATCAATTCAAGTTTATTTTTAAAAAATATGCATGAGGATGTTGAGATGAACGTGTGGGCATACTAGGAGAGAGATGGTCTGAAATGAAGATATTCGGGACAAGGTGGGAATGGCCTCTGTGGTGGATAAGATGCGGGAAACGAGGCTGAAATGGTTCAAGTATGTGAAGAGAAGATGCACAGAGCCCCCAATGAAGAGGCGTAAGAGGTTGTCATTGGCGGGGCGAAAGAAAGGTAGAGGTAGGCCGAAGAAGTATTGGGGAGAAGTGATTAGGCAGGACATGACACATCTTCAGCTTACCAAGGACATGACCCTTGATAGAAGGGTATGGAGGTCGGAAATTAAGGTTGAAGGTTAGTAGGTAGTCGAGTATATTTCCTTTCCATACCAGTAGTTCTGTTACTATTCTCGTATTTCCTTTTTTCTTAGATTTCTAATACTACCTAATGCTGCTTCTTCGGTTTTATTATTGTCTTATTGTTGTTACTGCTTCCTTTTCTTCTTTATTACTGTATTTCTTTTTCTGTAATGATGTGATTATGCTTGCTTTAGCCGAGGGTCTATCGGAAATAACTTCTTTACATGCACAAGATAGGGGTCAAGTATGCGTACACACTAACCGCCCGGGACTACACTTATAGGATTACATTGGGTATGTTGTTCTTGTTGTATGCATATGAAATAGGTATTACAAGTACTCCTTTCATGTTACATTACAAGCGTAGAGAAATGACAAGAAAGCCTAATTGATGCTTTTCTTTATCAGATCAGTTAATCAATGAACTATACTTCATCTCGAACTAGTTGGAGTCCTACATATCCATTCAGTTTAATTCGAGCTTATTTCTTCCCAATACCGGTTATTAATCTATACTTTTAGCCAGCAGATCAAGAATTTTAAGTTTAATGAGTTCTAAATTAATAATTTTAATATATTAAATGTAGTTTTTCAGACAAGTACTGGGTTTGGACCAAAGCTAATGGGTTAAAGGCAATTAAAGGGCTTTACCCAAATTTCACGAGCCCTATGGCTAGGGTTATAGTAACTATACTCAAAACATATGGACATATGACGAATGCATGTGTGTTGCTATCCAATAGAGAGAGAAAATGATAAGCGAAAACGTACACAGAGAGAGAGTGTAAAAACGAACCTGTAAATAGAAGAATGAGAGGAACTGAGCGATTAGTTGATATAAGGGAGAGAATGACATGCAGAGACGATAGCACGCTGCCCGTTGGTTGTGTGTGTGCGCGAAAGAGATGTCGAGAGGAGAAAATTTGTGAGGGATCGGGGCTTTGAAAGTAGATTGATTTCAAGTGTTCAGAGGATCGGGGAGTCGTTTGGTTTAATTTTATTGAGATTACTATACCCTAAAATCATTCAGTACAAGCTTATTTTTCTATTACATAGAAGAGCCATAATGGTCGACCAAGGGTAGTTTAGTAATTTCATAACTGATATAAGTTTAAATTTTATTGATTTGGTAACACAGGTGTATATTATTCATCTAGAATTCTCTACGGTTCAGTCCTCCAACTAGCTCTCTTTCAAGTTTCACTGTTACTTTGTTCAATCATCTACAGATCTGCCATTGCTAGCGAGTTCTAGCAGTAATCTTATACCATTACTCCATAAGTATTGACCTTTCTCTCTAACCTTTCCTTATCCTTCGTATCCTCTTTTAGGGACTTACCGTTGTCTTTGATTTGCTTGGTCCTATCTTCTTCTAATTTTTGCTTTGGCACAACAGTATCTCAGCGGTAAGTCATAGTTGAAGTCAGAGGTGATAGACGAGGCATCAGCCAATTTTCCTTTGTTTACTTGTAAGTTTAATTTTGTCAATTCTTTCCACTACTTATGCTTAGACTCATGCGAAGGGAATTGTTCAAGTATTTTGGACTACTGTTTCTTATTAAGGAAATGATATAGAAGCTCAAAATTCGACTCAATCTGCTGGAATTGATGAGGGATTGTGCTCTTGACATAGGTGGTTTAACGAATTAAGAAGCAATCAGATTTCGAATACAACTTTGTGTTTCGCAATTTGAGATAAAGTTGTGTGCTACTGCTTGCTTAGTATATGTGTCGATCAAAGCAAACGCTCTTATAGTCATGTTCTTTCCCTCACCAAGTTTCGTGTTTTTTCGTTGTTTCTCTTTTGATTTTTCTTCCAAACCTCCTCTTGAATGAGGTTTGAAGTATGATCAGAAATGGCAGCTTCTTGCTTTTACTTCCTTTTATTTTATTATTTCAACTGCGAAAACATTTTCAGGAGTTGCATAATGTGCTTAATTAGTTTTCTATGTGTAATCAATGCAGAGTATGAGATTTTTAAGACCACAAAGGTGATGAATTTGTGATTAGTGCTTGAATCTATATAGTTTAACCGAAAAAATGGAGGAGAAAGCATTCCCATCAACTTGCACCTTTGATGTACTAACACATATTAGCTATTACCGGCAAAAAGCAGCATGAAGAGACTGTGTAGAAGGTTATGAGCTTACAAGCACGCACGACATGATTGTGTTGTTTAAAACTTCATTGACGAACCAAATAATAAAAGCTTAAAAAGCATCGATTTTTTGACAGATATAGAAGGAAAATTGATAAAACATCATGAGTATAGAACTCTATTTGGTTTCATGATTTTAATATTTTGTTTCCTATTTCTATGGTTTCAGGTTTTTAATGTTCAGTTTCAAGGACCCAAATGTTACTTTGCTTTCAAATCTCATACCCATATCGGAGGTACGAAATCAAAAGAATTTTTTACTAAAGAGATACTTGCAGAGGATGAAAGGAAAGCTGCAGAATCATTAAAAAGGTAGCAGATGATAAAAGGTAAGTTGCTAAGATTTCATTCCACATTTCCTGGCTGTTTTAAGAGTGTGTTTTCACTTTCAATGTATCACCATCTACTCATCTAAAAGTTGTTTATGCATTATATTTCTCCTTTGTGGGTCAATTTGGGAGTAAAAAGCATGAAAAATGAAAAATTGGAAGATCTGGGTGATTCAAGAAATGCAAATAATCATAGTGTAACCGTTAGAACCCGAAACTACCAGAGTGACCAACACACAACTAGAAATTGAAAAGGTAACTGACACTAAAAGTATACTAAAGTTAAATGTATTGTATGCTTCAAGAGACTTCATTTTACAAAAGGTAATATGTGCTGCAACGGATTTCTTACAGGGTACAACTGAAGAGGAAGAGTAAGAGACTTCTTCCAAGTGCTTGTTCCTATTCACTTTCTAACACATACAAACTCAATCTTTTAATTACATTGCATATATTAACAGAAGGATGTGCATAACGGGGTCACTTGGAAAAGTTGTAGCCTTATTTGCGGAAGTGCTTGAATGGTATCTCTCGATGTTGTTGCGAACTCAGTAATTCTAAATGCATTTTCTGAATCTGGTGTATTGATTGTGAGAGTTGTTTCTATTACATACTTATCAAAATCTAACCATACAAGGAAAAGTTAGGACTATTCATCCCCTTTTCTTCCCTTCTTTTGCATCTTTATGGCCTAGATCTGAATGGAATTCCGCCTGATACATGATATATTAAGGATATGCAGTTTCATTTTTTGCCTAAACGTCTATTTTGACGTTGTAGCTTGACAAGCTAAATAAAATAAGAGAACTTATTAATATGTGTATTTATAAGTTAAATTAGTTTGGAATAGTCTGATGGATTGATTCCCATGCAGCGACAAATTTCTTATTAGGAAAAGTAATTTTTTCTGCAACATAAATAGTGTCAGTGATCTTATCGAACTAATAGCTGCAACTACGACAACTGCATATTTAGTCAGTTGCTATTTTCAAGTGAATATGAGCTATTGATACCCATGTTTATTAATAATAGCCTTTTTTCCATGACTGAAAAGCTTCGAGAGCAAAAACTACTCTTCTCTCAAAGCTTTGGTTACAAGATTATGGGAGAAGCAAGGAGGAATGAATCTATAAGTTATGTAGCAAAAGTATGGTGGAACTCTGTTGCTTTTCCTATGGGCATGGATGAATTGCTGCAACTAACAAGAGAAGGTTAATATTGATTTATATGCAAGAACTATTCTTAATAAATTTTGTTATTCTTAATTCTTAGGTGAGCAATGATGAAAACGCGTGTCTGACTATATGAACAAAATATCTCAGTTCTCTCAATAGAATTTCAAGATTTTCATATCATTACTCTTTGTAATTGAATTGCATTTGCTTATACACATAGATGAAAACACCAACTTTTGTGGAATCAATAGATTGTGACCAAGTTGAAGAGTAAACATGTCGGTTGAGCTTTTTCTAAAAATAATAAAGGTAAGCTCTTTCCGTACAATTTCATGGTAGTTAAAACCAGAGTTGTTTATAAAGTATGTGATGAAAGTGATTTCTGACTGTTCATGAAAGAGTTGGAGGCCTAGATTTGTACCTTAAGATAAAGACTGCTCAGGGTCTTCTATAGTTCAGCCATAAACAAAAATGGGATGATAGAATTCACAAACCTTTTGATGGTCCGAGCGAGGGCTCAGTCTCACTGAGAGTGTTGAACATTAATAAGAACTTTTGACTAACTTATTAATTTTTATTTTACGTTTTTTGTGTTATATATTATGTATAAAGATGTTCATGACACTACTTGATTTGTCGGTATGATAACTTTTGACTTAAAATGTAAGCTACATATCAAATGACAAACTAAGCTCTCTGGATAGAATCTAAAAGTTTTAGTTGTAAGGCCATGGGTAGAAGAAATTTTAGATTTTTTATTTCTTGGGAAAGTATGGATTTCTCGAGTGCTTGATTCTGATTCTAAGTGGATTTTGGTAAATGGTGCCTGCTCATAAGCTTCAAGATCAATTTTCTATTGTCTCATCCAGTGCTATATGCATATTCATTAGCTTTATCACACTTATGTTTATAATTATGACTAATATATGTTCCTTTTTTTTTATTTTTTTGTCTTTTGGGTCTTCTCGATTCCTTCAAAGGTTAGACATGATAAATATATTGCTTCATCCAAAAAAATGTGTATTGTATCATAAAATTGCTTTCCATCTACCGAGTAACGCTATTCTTGGTTTATTTGTAGGTTATGCTTATTAATTCGCTTCAATGGTTGGTGGCTCAATTGAGTTAAGAAAAAACTTGGGTTGCCTGTGTGAAAGAAATTCAGGGTGACATGAGAGACCATTGTGATGTTTTTCATTAGTTGAATGATTTAGTTTGCGAAAGGTTTCATTTGTGGAAACTGAGATAACATGGCTATCCACATTTTTGTCCCTACACAAATAGGACATTCTTTTGTTTCTCTACTGTATAAGATGGTGTGATACGTTTTTTAAATTTCAAGATGCTATTATTATTAAGTTGTATATGTACCATTGGAACAGTTGGACCTCTTTAGCACCAAAGTCATCTCAGTAATCTAGAGGTCTGAAGAGCGTGGTTTTGTCCATGTAAATTCTTCTTGTGTGTTATTTTCTATCTTTTTTTGTTTTAAAGGGATGGCATCTCATTTAGTCAATTCACCAAATTGATACACATTTTATCCAAATTATAGTCGCCTAACACATGAATACTATTTGCTTGGATTTTTATTCTTTAATTGCATTGTTTGAGGCAAACTCAAACTATGAAAAATACATATTTCGATGTTGGGCCCGTGCCATACATATCTAGTAACCAAAATAAGTCATTTTTTAAGCCCTTACACGGATTGACCGTATTGTATATAAATTAAAAATTAGTTAATTTCCTCAGTTTTTCTTCTTTTAACTCGGTCGATTTTTTATTGTTAGTTGACATTCTATCTCAATGAATACTAATTTATTTAATATTTGTGTTTAAATAATAAAATAAAAGTATAAGTTACTAAAAATGATCATATATGTTAATCGTATATAATAGCTCAATAAATAAATAAATAAAATAATATTCAAAAGATTAGTATAGTAGTTCTCCTTCTTACTTGTTTTATTGTCAAAAAAGTCGTAGGAATAGCGTTTGGTTAAAAGGTAAAAAGATCGTTCAACTTTACCTGAGGACTTGGGTATGTGCATTGCATGTATATTTCAGGTTACTTATTATAAAATTTATGTCGAGATAGTTTACCAACAATTGAAATTTTTTTACTCATCTTTTACTCATTTTTCGATACTGCTAAAGTTATAGCCTTATTCTATTGATACCTTAGTAATCACATAGGGATTCGAACTCGATTATTATTAATTTTTTTGCTCGATTGTTATTTTATTTTACTTATGATTTTTTTCTAAAGTACTTCCTTTTCCTATTCTCTTATTTCTTTATACAAAATATATATTGATCAACTTTTTTATCGTTGAAAATAATTTTACATTTAAAAATAATTTAATATTTAGACAATCAAGTGGACAAATTATTTGAGTATACTTCAAATTCTAAGTCCTTATTGTTCGACTCAATACGAATTATCATTAATTTTCCCTTTTTTCTTTAATCAAAAGTTTGACTTACGTGCACAATATTTTACATGCCCTCTTAAATATTAGCCACAAAATTGTTGGATCAATTAGTTACTTTAGTTTCAGTAAAAACACACGTTAATTTACTCTTTTCTCATGAAAAGTAACATACAAGAATTATAATTATGTAAGATATATAGTTCAAATAAGAACAAGATTTAAGTACGGTAAAATTTGAATTGACTTTAAAGTCCTAAATTTTAAGATTTTCTATCTAGTTCAAATGGAAAAAGATTTAATAACCAATATTTTAGTCGATTTCAAAGTATTAAATATTACATCAAGAGTTACCACTATCAAGGAACATTTTTCACAATCATACACTTACTATTATTTTTCATTCTTTGTGAGAACTGTAATATAAAAATTAATAATGCAATGATTGTGAATGTATAATGTTAGGATAAGTAATGCATGAAATATTAATTTAGGAATTAGTAATGCAAGAAATATTATGTTAACGAGAAATATAATAATACTTAATGATATGCTAACAAAAAGTTTAGTTAATGTGATGATCTCATATGTCATTTTGAGTTTTAGCCTTCATTTATGTGTTCTGAGACCTCGAATAGCTCCGTTTAAATTTTCTCGATTTACTTGCACAATGGGTCCATATCGTGATTTTGGAACTTGAATGTATGCCCGGAATTGAATTCGGAAGTCCCTAACTTTATTTAATGTGATTTATTGAAAACTAGTAATTTGAAGGTTTAAAGAATTCATAAGTTTGACCGTAGGTTGACTTTGTTGCTATCGGGTTGGATTTTGGTTTCAGAACTTGGTATAGGTTCATTTCACTATTTATGACTTGTCTACAAAATTTAATGCAAAACGGAGTTGATTTGACGTGATTCGGACGTCCAGTTGTAAATTCGCATGTTCTTGAGTTTCTTTGAAAATATCATTTATTCTGGTATCTAATTCGTAGTTCTAAGTATTATTTTGGTATTTTGATCGTGCGAGCAAGTTCATATTATGTTATTACACTTGTGTGCATGTTTGGTTTGGAGCTCGGATGAGTTTCGGATAGGCTACGGATTGATTTTGAACTTAGAAGGTTGATGGTTTTCACTGTTGCTGAAGTGGTGTGTTGTTCTTCGTGATCACGAAGCCACTCCCGTGATCGCAAAGGGTAACTTGGGTTGGGGTGTTTTTTCTTCTACTCGGACGCGGAGAAGCGACTGCGAACGCGAAGCATCATAGAGATTAACCTTCGCGAACGCGGCCCTTCACTCGCGAATCAGGGTGCTTATCGGGCAGATTGGGCGTATATTTAGACTAACAGTTTGGCTTATCGGTTATCGGTTTATAATGTAGTAATCCGCTAGCCAACCAATAAGACATTGAGCGAATTGATATCAGAATAACAATTATCGGACGGTTTATCGGATTATCCATTAAGAAATTTTTTTGGAGTAAAGCATCACATCTACTTTATCTTTGCAGTAATTCTGAAAACAATGGCCAATAAAAAGAATTCTCCTTTGAAGTTTATTTTAATGAGCATAAAAATAGATGAAGACCTTAATAGCCATAATTCTTCTCCGGATGAAGTAAATGAAGCCCTTTGTATTGAAAGTTGAACTAACTGAGTAAGATTAAAAAATTGAAATTAAACCCCAATAATGGCGCTCTTCAAAGGTGAACGAAATGAGTAAAGCTAAAATTTATTGACTTTGCTTTGTCTTTGCAAACCAAATTCATTCAAAGCTGGAGTGGGTGTAGTATTTGGGCAACGAGATTATCTTAATTGTTACATGCTTTAATTTCCTTCAATACCGTAATTTGTTACTTATCATTAGTTATTCTTGTATTGAAATGTTTGACCCTTCCATGACTCTGATTAATTGTTACTTGCTTTAGTTGTTTTACCTGTACTTTTTAATTGTCACGTACTTGACTTGTCTCGTTGCTATTATATTATTTGTAGCATTCCTTTGATTTGTACATGGTTCCCTTATTGCGTTGCTTTCATATTCTTTAATCGAATATATTCTTGTGAATTGAGTTGTTGGATTGATTGAATTTATTAAATTTGTTTATGGATCGGGTTGTACGCCGCAACGGTTAATAAGGGAGAATTTTGATATTGATATGGTGGGATCGGGTTGTGCGTTGCAACGGGTGTGTACGTAATACTTGATATTGATAAATTATGATGTGGTGAAATAATGGAGGATTATGAAATTGATTCTGATGATATGGT
The DNA here is from genome assembly GCA_000715115.1 of Nicotiana otophora. Lineage (NCBI taxonomy): Eukaryota > Viridiplantae > Streptophyta > Magnoliopsida > Solanales > Solanaceae > Nicotiana > Nicotiana otophora. The sequence goes on from AWOL01S0033909.1 coordinate 41,651, forward strand.
GTGATCGGGTTGCGCCATGCAATGGATTTTATATGTGATTCGTGATATGGTGAAATAAGGGAGATTTTTGTGTGTACGGTGGGATCGGGTTACATGCCGTAACAGATTGTGTGTGTTGTATTCATTGTTGTTATTGTGTTGATTTCCAGTGTTGTTACATGAAATTATGAGATCGGTTATTCCAGGTTCTCTGATTACAAGAATTGAGTTTATTTTTTATAAGTTAACTGCCTTACTTTTCATATTTTTCTTTCCTATTATTATTATTATTATTATTATTATTATTATTATTATTATTATTATTATTATTATTATTATTATTATTATTATTATTATTATTATTATTATTATTATTATTATTATTATTATTATTATTATACTACGTACAAGTTATTGTAAGTGACCCGCCTTAGCCTCGTCACTATTTCGTCGAGGTTAGACTCAACACTTACAGAGTATATAAGGTCGGTTGTACTCATACCATACTCTACACTTGTGTAGATTTTGGAGTTGGTCCTAGCGACGGTCAGTAGATTGCTCGGATCCAGTGCTTACGGAGACTTGAGGTACAACTGCACAACATTCGCAATCCTGAAGTCCCCATTCTACATTACCTTAGCTGTTTATTTCGATTCAGTCGGTTATGCTTTCATTTAGACTATTATTTGTAGTACTCTAGTCGCTCGTGTACCTGTGACACCAGTTCTGGGATTTGTATCGGAATATCGCCATGTATCAGATTTATCTTATTTATTTCAATTTATTTAGCTTATTGGTCTTCATTTGATTTGAATTGTTAAAAATGGTTAATAACTACATCTAACGTTGGCTTGCCTAGCAAGTGAAATATTATGTGTCATCACAATCCCGAGGGTGGGAATTCCGGGTCGTAACAAGTTGGTATCAGAGCACTAGGTTGCCTAGGTTTCATGAGTCATGAGAAAGCTTAGTAGAGTCTGGGGGATTGGTATAGAGACGTATGTACTTATCTTCCATAGGCTATGGAGTTTAGGAAAAATTTCACTTATTTCCTTCTCTATCGTGCGATTTTATTCTATCATTGATGATTGAACCATTCTATTCTTGTTCTATTGCAGATGGCAAGAACACACACATATCTGCAGCCATACAGGAGCCGGATCCCCCTATGACAGCTACTACCAGGGGCAGAGGCTGAGCCATAGGGCGAGGATGTCACGACCCAAAACCTAACATGTCGTGATGGCGCCTATCAATGGTACTAGGCAAGCCGAAGTTCCCAAAATACTCCAGTAATTCAATAGAAAGGTAGTTTAAAACTTTTTCATATCAGAAATTTTTCATAAAAACCAAAGTTGAACTCAATATAGAATCAAAATGCGGAAACTAGCCCCAAACATCGGGGTGTCACCAAGTCATGAGCATCTAGATAACCAAATTAATACAACCAGCGTTTAAGTATAAATACAAGACAGAAAGAAATATAGAAGGAGAGACAAGGTTCTGCGGACGCCGGCAGCTACCTCGTAGTCTTCGGTACTCGATCCGCCCGAACTCACTGACCACCGTGATCAAACACACCTGGATCTGCACATAAAGTGCAGGGTGTAGCATGAGTACAACCAACTCAGCAAATAACAAAAATAAATAAGAAACTGAGAAGCAGTGGCAAGCTATATAGTACAGTTCATTTTCAATAATTCCAACAAGAATTAGACATACTTTCAAATCCGACAGTTTAAGTCAAATCAGTTTTATACAGTTAAAATGCATGTACTCCATATATAGAAACTTTCAGAAATTTCACAACAAAGATAGATAGAAACTAAGTGCATTACCAATTGAAAAGCAAGTACAGCCTCCCAGGGCAACAGTCACTCAAAGCCTCAACAACTCGGCACTCAACTCTCAGCCCTCAATGCACACGCTCAATAGGTACTTGCGCTCACTGGGGGTGTTCAGACTCATGAGGGGCTCCTACAGCCCAAGCGCTATAATCTGCACGGACAACTCACGTGCCATAGTATAAATATCTGGATCCGCACGGACAACTCACGTGCCCTAGTATAAATATAAGGATCCGCACGGACAACTCATATGCCATAGAATAATACATCATAACCAGGCTGTCACGACCCGAAATTCCTACATTCGGACCGTGATGGCGCCTAACATTTCACTTGCTAGGCAAGCCAACGTTAGAATGATATTAACCAATTTTTAAACAATTTTTAAATTTATTAATAACAAAGAAATAAACGCGGAAGTAAGGTCTAAAATATAGTAATTAATACATAAAAACAACGGTGTCTAAAATCTAAATACCACCCCAGAATTGGTGTCACAAGTGCACGAGCTTCTAGAATAAATACAAATAAAGGTCTGAATAAAATAAAGCTGTCTGGAAACAAAAATACAGCTAAAGTAAAGTAGACGGGGACTTCAGAACTGCGAACGCCGTGCAGTTATACCTCAAGTCTCCTCTGAGTCGCTGAAATCCGAGCAAGTCTATGGTACGTCGATGGGGCCAACTCCAAAATCTGCACAAGAAGTGCAGAGTGTAGTATCAGTATAACCGACCCCATGTACTGGTAAGTGTTGAGCCTAACCTCGACGAAGTAGTGACGAGGCTAAGGCGGGTCACTTACATTACCTGTACGCAATATTAGTAACAACAACAATAATAAAAATAAATCAAGTAACTCATTTATAATAATTGAAGCCAACTCAGCAGTTATAATCAATTATCGTTTTCATCAATTCTGTTGCAGCGTGCAACCCGCTCTCACAATACATTCACATTCAATTATATTGTAGCGTGCAACCCGCTCTCACAATCTATTCATTTTCCATCCTCATATAGTTATTTTTAATCAAGTATATATATTGACTTTTAAATAAGACTATTGTATATTTATTTCAATCAAGTATATATAGACTTTTTAATAAGTCTGTTGCGGTGTGCAATCCGATACCCCCAATATTGACTTTTAATAAGTTTGTTGCGGCGTGCAACCCGATCCTCCAATATATCCATTTTAATCAATTTTGTTGCGGTGTGCAACCCGATCCTCCAATATATCCGTTTCAATCAATTTTGTTGCGGCGTGCAACCCGATCCTCCAATATATCCATTTACCAATTCTTATAGAAACAATTTACCCAATAAATGCAACAATTGATATAAAATTATAAGACAACAAGCATACAATAATTATGATTTAATTATGAAACAAATAATGACAAATAGCAAATTATTATGGAAATCAGGGAGAAAATAGGCAGTTTAATATTTAATATGCTAAATGTTAAATAACAATTAAAACACATAATTCAAATAACATGTAACAATTAATGCAGGAATTCAAGAATTAATATTTGACAAAGAATATGAGAGAAGCAATTATTATAATAATTAATTTATAATTTAAAATAATTTATGATTTTTCAAGTAAGCAGGCAAACAATTAATTTAACGACGTATAGACACTCATCACCTCGCCTATACGTCGTTCACATGCATTTTACATAACAAATAATTTAAGGGTTCTATTCCCTCAAGTCAAGGTTAACTACGACACTTACCTCGCTTTGTAAATTTTAATCAATTACTCGACCACAACTTTTCCTTTTAAATTTGTTTCCAAAAGCTTCAAATCTATTCACAAACAATTCGATATACTCAATACGAATCATAAAAATTAATTCCATATGAATTTATAAATTTTCCAGATAAAAATCCGAATTTTATTAAAATATTCGACAGTGGGACCCACATCTCAAATCTCGGAAACACTTATGAAATCCGAACACCCATTCCGAGACGAGTCCAACCATACAAAAATTATTCAATTCCGATGTTAAATGGACCTTCAAATCTTAAATTTTTGTTTTTGGAAGATTTTATAAAAATCTGATTTTTTTCTTGCAAAATTTCACGGATTCATGATATAAATGAGTATGGAATCATGAAATGTAATTAATATAGGATAAGGAACACTTACCCCAATGTTTTCCCGTAAAAATCGCCTTACCCGAGCTAAAAAATGGAAAAGAGTTGAAAATGGGTCGAAACCCCATTTCCTGACCTTAAGTTCTGTTTCTGGGATTTTTACACTTCGCGAACGCGGTCAGTGCCTCGCGTTCGTGAAGCACAAATTTGTGCTGTCCAATTTTACTCTTCGCGAATGCAAGGGCTACCTCGCGAACGCGATGCTTGCCTGGCTTGGCCTTCGCGAACGCGAATGCTAATTTTCCTGGCCAGCCTCTTTCCCTTCGCGAACGCTAGGCTTCGATCGCGAACACGAAGCTTCGCACCTAAAGCCTTCACGAACGCGTCCCCCTATTCGTGAACGCGAAGAATAATTTTCATCTGCCTCTAGTTTCTTCTTCGCGAATGCGAGCCCCCTCTCGCGAACGCGAAGAAGGATACCAAAAGCAGATTTCTGCAATTTTTTCCAAGGCTAAAAATGATCCGTTAACCACCCGAAACCAACCCGAGCCTTCGGGGCTCCAAACCAAACATGCACTCAAGTCCTAAAATATCATACGAACTTGCTCGCGCGATCAAATCGCCAAAATAGCACCAAGAACTATGAATTGGACACCAAATCAAAGGAAATTTTCAAGAAACTTTAAAACTTATATTTTTACAACTGGACGTCCGAATCACGTCAAATCAACTCAGATTCTCACCAAATTAGGCAGACAAGTCATAAATATTATTGTGAACCTTTACCGAGCTCCGGAACCAAAATACGGACCAGGGGTCAATAAATCCAATATCAGTAATTTCTTAAAAATCATTAAGCTTTCAAGCTTTTAATGTTTTTCATCAAAATTCCATATATCGGGCTAGAGACCTCGGAATTTGATTCGGGGCATACGCCCAAGTCCCAGATCACGATACGGACCTACCGCAATTGTCAAAATACTGATCCGGGTCCGTTTGCTCAAAATGTTGACCAAAGTCAACTTAGTTGAGCTTTAAAGCTCTATTTCACATTTTAATCTATTTTTACATTAAAACTTTCCGTAAAATTATACGGACTGTGCACGCAAGTCGAGAAATGATAAATGGTGCTTTTAGAGGTCCTAGAATACATAATTACTTATTAAATTTAAAGATGATATTTTAGATCATCACATTCTCCATCTCTTAAACAAACGTTCGTCCTCAAACAGAGTTAGAAAAAAGTACCTGAGCTGGGGAATAAGTATGGATATTTACTCCGCATGTCCGACTCAGACTCCCAGGTAGATGCCTCTACCAGCTGACCTCTCCATTGCACCCGAACTGAAGGATAACTCTTAGACCTTAACTGTCGGATCTGCCGGGCTAGAATAGCCACCGGCTCCTCCTCGTAAGTCAAATCTTTGTCCAATTGGACTGAGCTGAAATCTAACACATGGGACGAATCACCATGATATTTCTGGAGCATAGACACATGGAACACCGGATGAACCGCTGATAAACTAGGTGGTAATGCAAGCCCGTAGGCTATTTTACTCACCCTTTCAAGAATTTCAAAGGGTCCGATATACCTAGGGCTCAACTTGCCCTTCTTTCCGAACCTTATTACACCTTTCATAGGTGAAACCCGAAGCAATATTCTTTCTCTAACAATGAATGCAATATCACAAACTTTACGGTCGGCATAACGTTTTTTCCTAGACTGAGCTGTGCGACGTCGATCCTGAATAATCTTGAACTTATCTAAGGCATCTTGTACTAAATCGGTACCCAACAACCGAGCCTCTATCGGTTCAAACCAACCAATTGGCGATCGTCATCGCCTTCCGTATAATGCCTCATATGGATCCATCTGAATGCTCGACTGGTAGTTATTATTATAAGCAAACTCCGCAAGTGGCAAGAACTGATCCCAAGAACCTCCAAAGTCTATAACACAAGCGCGAAGCATATCTTCCAATATCTGAATAGTGCGCTCTGACTGTCCGTCTGTCTATGGATGAAATGTTGTACTCAACTCCACCCGCGTGCCTAACTCACACTGTACAGCCCTCCAGAAATGTGAGGTAAACTGCGTACCTCGATCTGAAATAATAGACACGGGCACACCGTGAAGACGGACAATCTCACGAATGTAAATTTCAGGTAACCTCTCCGAATAATAGGTAACTACCACTGGAATGAAATGTACTAACTTGGTCAACCTGTCCACAATGACCCAAACTGCGTCAAATTTTCTCTGAGTCCGTGGAAGCCCAACAACAAAATCCATAGTGATCGCTCCCACTTCCACTCAGGAATTTCTAACTTCTGAAGCAAACCACCAAGTCTCTGATGCTCGTACTTAACTTGCTGATAATTCAGACACCGAGATATATGTGCAACTATATCCTTTTTCATACTCTTCCACCAATAATATTGCCGCAAATCTTGATACATTTTGGCGGTACCTGGATGAATAGAATACCTGGAACTGTGTGCTTCTTCAAGAATTAATTCACGAAGCCCATCCACATTAGGCACAAAAATACGACCCTACATTCGCAGAACCCCATCTTCCCCCACAACAACCTGTTTGGCATAACCGCGCCGCACCGTGTCCTTAAGGACAAGTAAATGAGGATCATCATACTGCCTCTCTCTGATGCGCTCATCTAAAGAAGAACGAGCGACTGTGCAAGCTAGAACCCGACTGGGTTCTGAAATATCTAACCTCACGAACTGATTAGCCAAAGTCTGAACATGTGCAGCTAATGGCCTCTCACCAGCCGAAATATACGCAAGACTGACCATACTCACAGCCTTTCTACTCAAAGCATCGACCTCCACATTGGCCTTTCCGGGGTAATACAAAATGGTGATATCATAGTCTTTCAACAACTCCAACCATCTTCTCTGCCTCAAATTAAGATCCTTTTGTTTGAACAGATACTGAAGGCTACGATGATCAGTAAATACCTCACACGAGACACCGTAGAGGCAATGCCTCCAAATCTTCAGCGCATGGACAATGGCTTCCAATTCTAAGTCATGAACAAGATAATTCTTCTCGTGAACTTTCAACCATCGCGACGCATATGCAATTACCTTGCCATCTTGCATTAATACTGCACCAAGCCCAATGTGAGATGCGTCACAATATACCGTATACGATCCTGAACCTGTAGGTAATACCAACACTGATGTCGTAGTCAAAGCGGTCTTGAGCTTATAAAAGCTCATCTCACACTCGTCTGACCATCTGAATGGGACACCTTTCTGGGTCAATCTAGTCAATGGGCTTGCTATAGATGAAAACCCTTCCACGAACCGATGATAATAACCTGCTAAACCCAGGAAATTCCGGATCTCTGTAACTGAAGTAGGTCTAGGCCAATTCTGAACAACCTCAATCTTCTTAGGATCCACCTTTATGCCTTCTGCCGATACAACATG
>AWOL01S0033909.1:49121-115574 GCA_000715115.1 Nicotiana otophora
TTGCTATAGATGAAAACCCTTCCACGAACCGATGATAATAACCTGCTAAACCCAGGAAATTCCGGATCTCTGTAACTGAAGTAGGTCTAGGCCAATTCTGAACAACCTCAATCTTCTTAGGATCCACTTTTATGCCTTCTGTCGATACAACATGCACCAAAAAGTCAACTGAGTCTAACCAAAACTCATATTTTGAAAACTTGGCATATAACTGCTTATTCTTCAAGGTGTGAAGCACACTTCGAAGATGCTGCTCATGTTCCTCTCGACTGCTGGATTAAATCAAGATATCATCAATGAATACAACCACAAAATAATCCAAATAAGGCTTGAACACCCGATTCATCAAATCCATAAATGTTGCTGGGGCATTTGTCAACCCAAATGACATCACTAGTAATTCATAATGCCCATACCGAGTTCGAAAAGTTGTTTTAGGGACATCAGATGCCCTAATCTTCAATTGATGGTAACCGGACCTCAAATCGATCTTCGAAAATATCTTGGCACCCTGAAGCTGATCAAATAAGTCATCAATTCTTGGCAGCGGATATTTCTTTTTGATAATGGCCTTGTTCAACTGCCGATAGTCTATACACATCCGCATAGAGCCATTTTTCTTCTTTACAAATAATACTGGTGCACCCCAGGGCGAGACACTGGGTCTAATGAATCCCTGATCAAGCAAGTCTTGTAACTGCTCTTTCAATTCTTTCAACTCCGGCGGGGCCGTACAGTGTGGTGGAATAGAAATAGGTTGAGTGCCCGGAGCCAACTCAATACAGAAGTCAATATCTCTGTCGGGTGGCATCCCCGGAAAATCTGCAGGAAATACTTTTGGAAATTCATGAACAACTAGTACTGAGTCCATAGAAGGGACATCCGCACTGCAAATAGGCTAGACACCCTTTCTCTACCATACGCCGAGCTTTCATATAAGAAATAACCCTGCTGGCACAATGGCCAAGAGTTCCTTTCCACTATAACCGAGGTAACCCCGGTATAGCTAGGGTCACTGTTTTGGAATGACAATCCAATATAGCATGATAAGGGGACAGCCAATCCATACCCAAGATGACATCAAAATCTACCATATCAAGAATTAAAAGATCCACACTAGTCTCAAGATTACCAGTAGTAACCACACACGAACGATATGCATGATCTACTACAACAGAGTCTCCCACCGGTGTAGATACACACACAAAAGCACTGAGAGAATCACAAGGCACAACCAAATATGAAGCAAAACAGGAGGACACATAGGAATAAGTAGATCCTGGATCACATAGAACTGAAGCATCTCTATGGCAAACTGGAATAATACCTGTGATCACAACATCAGATGACTCGGCCTCAGGCCTAGCTGGAAAAGCATAAAATCGGGGCTGGACCCCACCACTCTGAACTGCATCTCTAGGACTGCCTCTAATTGGCTGGCTTTCACCTCTAACGGTTTGACCTCCACCTCTAATGGCCTGACCTCCACCTCTAATAGCCTGACCTCCACTTCTAGATGTCTGACCCCTACCTCTAGCTGGCTGAGTAGGCGGTGAAGCAACCGGTGCCAGTATGATGGCACGAGAATCCTGCCGAGATTTGTTACTCGCCAATCTAGGGCAATACCTCAGGATGTAACCAATGTTCCCACACTCATAACACCCATCCTGATGCCGTGGCTGCTGAAGCTGAAGCTGACCCAAAATAGGCCGGATAACAGTTGTAGTAACTCTGGAGTGGTGATGCACTGATAGGAGCTGACTGTGCACTGAATGCTGGCTGCCCAGAGTAAGGCATAATAGGACCGTGACTCCCTGAAGCACCAGGAGATGCATGGAGTGCTGAATGAAATGGTCTAGGAGGATGACCCGTACCAAAATTACCTCTGCCTCTAGATGAGGTACCACTGAAACCACCGAACTAACGAGGCCTCTTATCGGACCTCTTCCCTCTCTCCTGTGCAAGAACCATCTCGATCCTCCTTGCGATATTAGCAGCCGCCTGAAAAGAAATCTCACTTCCGGTCTCCTTGGCCATCTGAAGTCTCATAGGGTAAGTGAGTCCCTCAATAAACCTCCTCATTCTATCTCCCTCTGTAGGTAGTAAAATGAGAGCATGACGGTCCAGATCCACAAAACGAGACTCATACTGAGTCACAATCATACTGCCCTACTGTAGACGCTCAAATTGCTTGCAGAATTCCCCTTTCAGTGTGATAGGGAGGAACTTCTCCATAAATAGCTGAGAAAACTACTCCCAAGTAAGCGCAGGCGATCCAACTGGTCCGGTCAATGTATAATCTCTCCACCATCTCTTGGCGGAACCCGTCATCTGAAATACAGCAAAATCAACCCCATTGGTCTCAACTATACCCATGTTTCGCAGCACCTCGTGACAGCGTTCAAGATAATCATGTGGGCCCTCAGAAGGTGTGCCACTGAAGTGAACTGGAAAGAGCTTAGTAAACTTATCCAGTCTCAATAAGGCCTCAAAAGACATGGCGGGCATATCACCGATCTGTTCCGCAACAACTGGCTGAACTACCCCAACTGGCGGGGCTGCTGGAGCCTGATTTTGGGGAGCCATCTACTTCAGAGCGGGAGTAATGGGAGTTTGGGATCCTCTCCCAGCGTGTGAAATGGCTGGTGCCATTGGAAATGTACCATTATGGACCACGCCCTCCATAAGACTCACCATACAGACTAGAGCGTCCTGAAGCACTGGAGTAGCTATGAATCCTTTCGGGACCTGAACTGGTCCAGCTGGTACATTATGAACTGGAACCTCCTCCTGAAGGTCCACTTGAGTTTCTACAATAGGTGCAGATGTTCGAGCTCCGGACTGAGCTCTACCTCGGCCTCTGCCTTGGCCATAGTTGCCACAGGGGGTTCTGGTCCCTGTCCATCGGAAGAGGTATTATGTGTTCTCACCATCTGCGAGAGAATAAGAGTAGAATGGTTCAATCATCGATGATAGAATAAAATAGCACGATAGAATAAGAAAAAAGTGATATTGTTCCTAAACGTCATAGCCTTTGAGAGATAAGTACAGACGTCTCCGTACCGATCCTTCAGACTCTATTAAGCTTGCTCGTGACTCGTGAGACCTATGTAACCTAGTGCTATGATACCAACTGTCACGACCCGAAATTTTCACCTTCGGACCGTGATGACGCCTAATAGTTTACTTGCTAGGGAAGCCAACGTTAGAATGATATTAACCAATTATTAAACAATCTTTAAATTTATTAATAACAAATAAATAAACGCGGAAGTAAGGTCTGAAATATAGTGATTAATCCATAAAACTAACGGTGTCTAAAATCTAAATACCATCCTAAAATTGATGTCACAAGTGCACGAGCTTGTAGAATAAATAAAAATAAAGGTCTAAAAAAAATAAACATGTCTGGAAACAAACACACAGCTAAAGTAAAGTAGACGGGGACTTCACAACTGCGAATGCCATGGAGTTATACCTCAAGTCTCCTCTGAGTAGCTGAAATCCGAGCAAGTTTATGGTACGCCACTGGGACCAACTCCAAAATATGCACAAGAAGTGCAGAGTGTAGTATCAGTACAACCGACCCCATGTACTGGTAAGTGTTGAGCCTAACCTCGACGAAGTAGTGACGAGGCTAAGGCGGGTCACTTACATTACCTGTACGCAATATTAGTAACAACAACAATAATAGAAATAAATCATGCAATTCATTTATAATAATTGAAGCCAAATCAGCAGTTATAACCAATTATCATTTCCATCAATTCTGTTGCAGCATGAAACGCGCTCTCACAATATATTCATATTCAATTCCGTTGCAGCGTGCAACCCGCTCTCACAATATATTCATTTTCCATCCTCATATAGTTATTTTTAATCAAGTATATATATTGACTTTTAAATAAGTCTATTGTATATTTATTTCAATCAAGTATATATAGACTTTTTAATAAGTCTGTTGCGACGTGCAATCCGATACCCCCAATATTGACTTTTAATAAGTCTGTTGCGACGTGCAACCCGATCCTCTAATATATCTATTTACCAATTCTTATAGAAGAAATTTCTCCAATAAATGCAACAATTGATATAAAATTATAAGACAACAAGCATACAATAATTATGATTTAATTATGAAACAAACAATGACAAATAACAAATTATTATGGAAATCAGGGAGAAAATAGGCAGTTTAATATTTAATATGCTAAATGTTAAATAACAATTAAAACACATAATTCAAATAACGTGTAACAATTAATGCAGGAATTCAATAAATAATATTTGACAAAGAATAGGAGAGAAAAAATTATTATAATAATTAATTTATGATTTAAAAGAATTTATGATTTTTCAAGTAAGCAGGCAAACAATTAATTTGACAACGTATAGATACTCGTCACCTCGTCTATACATCGTTCACATGCATTTCACATAACAAATAATTTAAAGGTTCTATTCCCTCAAGTCATGGTTAACCACGACACTTACCTCGCTTTGCAAATAACAATCAATTACTCGATCACAACTTTTCCTTTTAAATTTATCTCCAAAATCTTCAAATCTATTCACAAATAATTCGATATACTCAATACGAATCATAAAAATTAGTTTCATATGAATTTACAAATGTTTCGGATAAAAATCTGAAATTCATTAAAATATTCGGCAGTGGGACCCATATCTCAAATCCCAAAAAAACTTATGAAATCCGAACACTCATTCCGAGACGAGTCCAACCATATAAAAATTATTCAATTCCGATGTCATATGGACCTTCAAATCTTAAATTTTCGTTTTTGGAAGATTTTATAAAACTCTGATTTTTTCTTCCAAAATTTTACGGATTCATGATATAAATGAGCATGGAATCATGAAATATAATTAATATAGGATAAGGAATACTTACCCCAATATTTTCCCGTGAAAATCGCCTTACCCAAGCTCAAAAATAGAAAAGAGTTGAAAATGGTTCGAAACCCCATTTTCAGAACTTAAGTTCTGTTTCTGGGATTTTTACCCTTCGCGAACGCGGTCAGTGCCTCGCGTTCGCGAAGCACAAATTTGTGCTGTCCAATTTTACTCTTCGCGAACGTCGCGAACGCGATGCTTGCCTGGCTTGGCCTTCGCGAACGCGAAGGCTAATTTTCCTGGCGAGCCTTTTTTCCCTTCGCGAACGCGAGGCTTTGATCGCGAACGCGATGCTTTGCACCTCAAGCCTTCGCGAACGCATCCTCCTATTTGCGAACACGAAGAGTAATTTTCATCTGCCTCTAGTTTATTCTTCGCGAACACGAGCCCCCTCTCGCGAATGCGAAGAAGGATATCAAAAGCAGATTTCTGCAGTTTTTCCCAAGTCCAAAAATGATCCGTTAACCATCCGAAACCAACCCGAGCCCTCGGGGATCCAAACCAAACATGTACCCAAGTCCTAAAACATCATACGAACTTGCTCGCGCAATCAAATCGCCAAAATAGCACCAAGAACTATGAATCGGACACCAAATCAAAGGAAATTTCCAAGAAAACTTTAAAACTTATATTTTTACAACCTAACGTCCGAATCACGTCAAATCAACTCTTATTCTCACCAAATTCGGCAGACAAGTCATTTATATTATTGTCAACCTTTACCGGGTTCCGAAACCAAAATACGAACCCGGGGTCAATAAATCCAACATCAGTAATTTCTTAAAAATCATTAAGCTTTCAAGCTTTTAATTGTTTTCATCAAAATTCCATATCTCGGGATAGGGACCTCGGAATTCGATTCCAGGCATATGCTCAAGTCCCAAATCACGATACGGACCTACCAGAATTTTCAAAATACTGATCTGGGTCCGTTTGCTCAAAATGTTGACCAAAGTCAACTTAGTTGAGCTTTAAAGCTCTATTTCACATTTTAATCTATTTTTTACACTAAAACTTTCCGGAAAATTGTACGGACTGTGCATGCAAGTCTAGGAATGATAAATGGTGCTTTTCGAGGTCTTAGAACACATAATTACTTATTAAATTTAAAGATGACATTTTGGGTCATCACATTCTCCACCTCTAAAACAAACGTTCGTCCTCTAACGGAGTTAGAAAAAAGTACCTGAGCTATGAATAAGTATGGATATTTACTCTGCATGTCCGACTGAGAGTAAATTACTCTCTCCAAAATCCCAAGCCCTAACCCCTTATTTCACTTCAAAAATCCTACTAATTAGGTGGGGAAGTTAACGGGAAAACACCATAGTTAATGATAATAGATCTTAAGCAATTTACCTCAGTGAATATCCTTGAATCCCCTTCACAAATCACCCCAAAAGCTCCAAAGTCCGAATTGAAAATGGTGGAAATGAGCAAAAATCCCGAAGTCCCCTATCTATAGGTTCTGCCCAGGTTTTCGCACATGCGGCTCAAAAATTCGCACCTGCGGAGCCGCTTTTGCGCACAAATATATGCATTTGCGGACAATCACTTAAGTGCCCATCTCCACACCTGCGCTCCCTATCCGCTTCTGCGACCTCGCAGGTGCGGAAAAGACCTCGCACCTGCGGCCACTGCCAGTCCTCCTCACTTCCGCATCTGCGACTCAGTCTCGCATCTGCGGGCTCGTAGATGCATCCAATCTTACGCACCTGCGGTTCCAGCCCAGGTCCTCTATGTCCGCATCTGCGGCTCACTATGCGCACCTGCAACTCCCCCTCCGCAGGTGCGGAAATACCAGTAGCAGCAGCTTTAGCTGCATTTTTCCAACTTCAAACAATCTGTTAACCACCCAGAATCACCCCGAGGCCCTCGGGACCTCAACCAACAATACCAACAAGTCATATAACAACATACAAACTTAGTCGAACCTTCGAATCACTCAAAACAACATCAAAACACCAAATTACCCTCGAATTCAAGCCTAAGAACTTCTAAACTTCGGAATTCCACAAACGATGCCGAAACCTACCAAACCACGTCTGAATGACCTCAAATTTTATACACACGTCAAAAATGACACCACGAACCTACTCCAACTTCCGGAAATTCATTCCGATTCCGATATCAAATTTTTCACTGCCGAGAGAAATCGCCAAATTTCTAACTTTTACCAATTCAAGCTTAATTCCACTACGGACCTCGAAATCACATTTCGTACGCATTATTAAGTCCAAAATCACTTAACGAAACCATAAAAATTCAAATCTGAGATCGTTTACACATAAGTCAACATTCTGTTGACTTTTCTAACTTAAGCTTCTACTTTAGAGACTAAGTGTCCCAATCCACTTCGAAACCACTCAGGACCCGAACCAACTAACCCGATATATCATAATATAGTTGAAAAGCACAAAAGGAAGCAGAAATAGGAAAAATGAGGCTATAACTCTCGAAACAAACTTCCGGATCGTTATAGAGGTAGAGCTCAGCCTAGAGCTCGAGCAGCAGCACCCACAGTAGAGCCTTAAATTGATCACGCGGAGGAGGTCCCAGCTCAAACCGTGCCTGTCGGACTAACTCAGGTCCCAGAGGGATTCATATCCACTCTAGTGCTTCAGGATGCCCTTGTCTGTTTGGTGGGCCTTATGGAGAGCGTGGCCTAGACTGGTGCATTCTCGGTGGCACCAACCATCTCTTGGGATGAGGGAGGAGCACAGACTTCCACTACTCATATCCCGGAGTAGGCGACTCCCTTGTATCAGACTCCAACAGCCCAACCACTTGGGGTGGTTCAGTCGGTTATTGCGGCACATGCCGGCGATAGGCCCACTATGTCTTTTGAGGCCTTATTGAGATTGTTTAAGTTTGCCAAGCTCTTTCTTGTTTATTTCATTGGTGCACCTTCTGAGGACCCACAGGATTACCTGGACCGTTGTCACGAGGTGTTGCACAATATGAATATAATTGAGACCAATGAGGTTGACTTTATAGTGTTTCAGATGACTGGTTCTGCCAAGAGATAGTGGAGAGATTATATGTTGACTAGACTAGCTGGTTCGCTTGCGCTTACCTGGGATCAGTTTTCGTAACAATTTATAGAGACATTTATTCCTGTCACTCTAAGAGAGGATTACCACAGGCAGTTCGAACGTCTTCAACAAGGTAGTATGAATGTTACCCAATATGAGACTCGATTTGTGGACCTATCCCGCTATGCCATTGTTTTACTCCATATTGAGAGGGAGAGAGTGAGGAGATTCATTGATGGGCGCACTTTCAGTATCAGGTTACAGATGGACAAGGAGACTGGAGATGATATCTTTTTCCAGAGGGCCGTAGATATTTCTAGACGGATCGAAATGGTTCATGGTCAAGAGAGGGGACTAGTGTCTGATAAGAGGCCTCGTCATTCCGATAGTTTCAGTGGTGCCTCATCTGGAGGTAGGGGTACTTATTGTAGAGGCCATCCTCCTAGGTTATTTCAGTCAGCGCTTCTGGCGTCTCTCAGTGCTGCAGGTAGTCGTGGTCCTTATGTATCTCGTCATGGGCAGCCAACCTACGATGCACCATCAGCTCATATTAGTGTGCCTCCGATCCAGGGCTATCATCGTGGTTATCCGGGCCGTTCGGGTCAGCTTCAGCTTCAGCATACACCGTAGCAGGATGAGTGTTTTGAGTATAGAGGTACTGGTCATATCATGAGGTTATGTCCGTGATTGTTGAGCAGCATGCCACATCAGAGTTCTCGTGCCATAGTCCCAACACCGATTGTTCCACCGCTCGCTCAGCTAGCTAGAGGTAGGGGTAAGGCAACTAGAGGTAGTGGTCAAGCATTTAGAGGTAAAGGTCAGGCCGTTAGAGGTGGAGGCTATCCAGTTAGAGGCCGTCCGAGAGACGAAGGTCAGGATTGTGGGGCCCAACCCCGATTTTATGCATTACTAGCTAGACCTGAGGCCGAGTCATCTGACGTTGTCATCACATGTATTGTTCCAGTTTTCCATAGAGATGCTTCAATTCTATTTGATCTGGGCTTTACTTACTCCTACGTGTCATCCAATGTTGCTTCATATCTGGTTGTGCCTCATGATTCTTTGAGTGCTCATGTGTATGTGTTCACGCTTGTGGGAGATTCTATTGTTGTAGATCGTGTCTATCACTCGTGTGTGATTACTATTGGGAGTCTTGAGACTAGTGTAGGTCCCATACTTCTTGATATGATAGACTTTGATGTTATTTTGGGCATGGATTGGCTCTCACCTTATCATGCTATATTGGATTGTCACACCAAGACAGTGACCTTAGCCATGCGGGGGTTGCATCGATTAGAGTGGATAGGGACTCGTGGCCTTTCTACCATTAGGGTTGTTTTTTATGTCAAGGCTCGAAGTATTGTCGAGAAGGGATATCTAGCTTATTTGGCCTATATTCGCGATTCTAGTTTGGATGTTTCTTCCATTGATTCGGTACAAGTTGTGCGCGAGTTTCCATAGGTGTTTCCTACATATCTGCTGAGGATGCCACCCGACAGAGATATTGACTTTTGTATTGATTTGGCTCCGGGAACTCAGCCCATTTCTATTCCACCATACCGTATGGCCCAGCTTGAGTTGAAGGAACTGAAGGAGCAATTATGAGATTTGCTTGATAAGGGATTCATTAGACCTAGTGTCGCGCCTTGGGGTACGCCGTGTTTTTTGTGAAGAAGAAAGATAGTTTGATGAGGATGTGTATAGACTGTCGGTAGTTGAACAAAGTCACTACCAAGAACAAGTATCTGTTGCCGAGGATTGATGACTTATTTGATCAGCTTTAGGGTGTCAAGGTGTTTTCAAAGATCAATTTGAGGTCTGGCTACCATCAGTTGAAGATTAGGGCATCAGATGTCCCTAAGACAACTTTTCGAACTTGGTATGGGCATTATGAGTTCCTAGTGATGTCATTTGGGTTAACAAACGCCCCAGCAACATTTATGGATTTGATGAACCGGGTATTTTAAGCCCTATTTGGATTCTTTTGTGATCGTATTTATTGATGATATCTTGATCTACTCCCATAGTCATGAGAAGCATGAGTGGCATCTTCGGATTGTACTTCAGACTCTAAGAGATAGTCAGTTATATGCCAAGTTTTTAAAGTGTGAGTTTTTGTTAGACTCAGTCGCCTTTTTGGTGCATGTTGTATCGGTCGAGGGCATTAAAGTGGATCCTAATAAGATTGAGGTAGTTCAGAACTGGCCTAGACCTATTTCAGCTATGGAGATTCAGAGTTTTCTAGGTTTGGCGGGTTATTATCACCGGTTCGTGGAGGGGTTTTCATCCATAGCAGTCCCATTGACTAGATTGACCTAGAAGGGTGCTCCATTCAGGTGGTCTGATGAGCGTGAGTTAAGCTTTCAGAAGCTCAAGACTGCTTTGACTACGGTGCTAGTGTTGGTGTTGCCCACATGTTCAGGATCTTACACGGTGTATTGTTATGCATTCGTATTGGGCTCGGTGCAGTATTGATGCAGGATGGTAGGATGATTACATACGCGTCACGACAATTGAAGGTTCATGAGAAGAATTACCATGTTCATGACCTAGAGTTGGCAACCATTGTTTATGCGCTAAAGATTTGGAGGCATTACCTCTACAGTGTGTCATGTGAGGTGTGCACAAATCATCAGAGTTTACAGTATTTGTTCAAGTAAAAGGATTTCAACTTGAGGCAAATGAGGTGGTTGGAACTATTGAAAGACTGTGATATCACCATTATGTATCATCCCGAGAAGGCCAGTGTGGTGGCCGATGTCTTGAGTAGGAAGGCTGTGAGTATGGGTAGCCTTGCGTATATTCCATTTGGGGAGAGACCGCTAGCATCAGATGTTCAGGCTTTGGCCTATCAGTTTGTGAGGTTAGATATTTCGGAGCCAAGTCGGGTTCTATCTTGCACGGTCTCTCGGTCTTCTTTGTATGAGCGCATCAGAGAGCGTCAGTATGAAGACCCCCGTTTGCTTGTCCTTACAGATACAGTGTGACACGATGGTGCCAAGCAGGTTACTATTGGAGATGATGGGGTGTTGCGGATGCAGGGTCAGATTTGTGTGCTCAATATGGATGGTCTTCGTGAGTTGATTCTTGAGGAGGCCCATAGTTCCGGTATTCCATTTATCCAGGTGCCGCCAAGATGTACTAGGACTTGCGGTAGTATTATTGTGGATAAGAATGAAGAAAGATATAGTTGCATATGTAGATCTGTGTCTGAATTGTCAGCAAGTAAAGTACGAGCATCAGAGGCCTGGTGGTTTGCTTCAGAGGCTGGAGATTCCTAAGTAGAAGTGGGAGTGTATTACCATGAATTTTGTTGTTGGGCTCCCAAAGACTCAGAAGAAGTTCGACACAGTATGGGTTATTGTGGACAGGTTGACCAAGTCGGCACATTTTATTCTAATAGCAGTTACCTATTCTTCATAGTAGGTTGCTGAGATATACATCCACGAGATCGTCCATCTTCACGGTGTGCCCGTGTTCATCATTTCTGATCGAGGTACGCAGCTCGCCTCGCACTTCTGGAGGGTCGTACAGTGAAATCTATGCACACAAGTTGAGTTGAGTTCAACATTTCACCCCAGACAGATGGATATTCCGAGTGCACCATTCAGATATTGGAGAATATGCTTCGCGCTTGCGTTATGGACTTGGGGGTTTCTTGGGATCAATTCTTGCCACTTGCGGAGTTTGCCTACAACAACAGCTACTAGTCAAGTATTAAGATGGATCTCTATGAGGCATTGTATAAGAGGCAGTGTCGTTCGCCAGTTTGTTGGTTCGAGCTGGGAGAAACTCGGTTGTTGTGTACCGATTTGGTTTAGAATGCCTTGGAAAAGGTCAAAATGATTCAGGATCAACTTTGCACCGCTCAATCTAGGCAAAAGAGTTATGCCTATCGGAGAGTTTGTGATATTGCATTCATGGTTTGAGAGAGGGTATTGCTCCGGGTTTCACCCATGAAGGGTTTGATGAGGTTTGGATAAAAGGGCAAGTTGAGCCCTAGGTATATCGGACCCTTTGCATTTCTTGAAAGAGTGGGTGAGGTCATTTTCACCTAGTTTATTAGCACTCCACCCGGTGTTCCATGTGTCTATGCTTCGAAAGTATCACGGTGATCCGTCCCATGTGTTAGATTTCAGCTCAGTCCAATTGGACAAGGATTTGACTTATGAAGAGGAGTCGGTGACCATTCTGTCCCGGCAGGTCTGGAAGTTGAGGTCTAAGAGTTATCCTTCAATTAGAGCGCAGTGGAGAGGCCAGCCGATTGAGGCAACTACGTGAAAGTCCGGGTCCGACATGCGGAGTACATATCCACACCTTTTCACCAGTCCAGGTACCTTTCTATGTTCGTTTGAGGACGAACGTTTGTTTTAGAGGTGGAGAATGTGATGACCCGATAGGTCATTTTGAGTTTTAGCCTTCATTTCTGTGTTTTGAGACCCCGAATAGCTCCTCTTAGCCTTCCTCAATTTGCGTGCGAAGTCTGTGTCTTTTCCCGAAAAATTTTTATGTGTGTTTTTTAAGAAAATATGAAATTTAGCCTTAAAAATGATTTAGGTTGAATATGGTCAACATTTAGTGTTAACAGACCCTGATTAGGGTTTTAACGGTCCTGGTGGGTCCGTATCGTGATTTGGGACTTGGGCGTATGCCCGGAATCGAATTCGGAAGTCCTTAGCTTGATTTAACGGGATTTGTTGAAAACTAGTAACTTGAAGGTTTAAGGAATTCTTAAGTTTGACCATAAGTTGACTTTGTTGCTATCAGGTTCGGATTTAGGTTTACAAACTTGGGATAGGTTCATTTCACTATTTATGATTTGTCTGCAAAATTTGATGCAAAACGGAGTTGATTTGACGTGATCGGGACGCTAAGTTGTAAATTCGCATGTTCTTGACTTTCTTTGAAAATATCATTTATTTTGATATTCGATTCATAGTTCTAGGTATTATTTTGGTGTTTTGATCGCGCGAGTAAGTTCGTGTGGTGTTATTAAACTTGTGTGCATGTTTGGTTTGGAGCCGGAGGGGTTCGGGTGAGTTTCGGATAGGCTACAGATTGATTTTGAACTTAGAAGGTTGCTGGTTTTCACTGTTGCTGAAGTCTGGTATATTGTTCTTCGCGATCACGAAGCCACTCCCACGATCATGAAGGGTAACTTGGGCTGGGGTGGTTTTTCTTCTACGCGAACACAAAGTAGTGGCCGCGAACACGAAGCATCAGAGGGATTAACCTTCGCGAACGCGACCCTTCACTCGCGAACACGATGGGTAAGGGATTCTGGGGGAGGCATGGGGTTGTTCTACACAAACGCGAGCCCAGGCTCACGAACATGATGGCCAGGGGGGACAGACCATCGCGAACGCGTGAAACCCCTCGCGAACGCTACTTGGGCTGCTGCACTTCACGATCACGTCAGGCCTTTCGCGGACGCGAAGAAGGCATGACACCTAGTGACTTAAATGTGCCAATGACGGTATTTCCTTCATTTTTCACCATCTTCACATTAGAGCTCGGCCTAGAGGCAATTTTGAAGAGAAATTTCATCCTCACTTCATAGGTTAGTATATTTTAACTCGTTTTCTTCCATTTCCATCAACACCTATTGATTTCTAACATTAATCTATGCTCTTTCATGGTAGAAAATTAGGGATATGGGTAGAATTGGAGTTTTTTTTTTATAAAATTTAGATTTAGAGCTCAAATTGAGGTTGGATTTCAAAACTATCACATAATTGGGATCGAGGGTTAATGGGTAATTGGGTTTTTATCCGAATCTCGGGTTTTGACCAAATGAGCCCGGGGTTGACTTTTGTTGACTTTTTGGGAAAGGTGTAAAAATCTTTTCTTTATCTATTGTAATTGATTTCTCTAGCGTTGTTTGATGATATTAAGTCGATTTTGGTTAGATTCGATTAGTTTGGAGGTAAATTTTAGAGAAAAGGCACCGATTGAGCTTTGATTTGATCGTGGAGCGAGGTAAGTGTTGGGTCTAACCTTAATTTGAGGGAATTAGGAACTTTTGAACTATATGTTATGTGAATTACGTGTGTAGCGGTGTATATGTGAGGTGACGAGTGTATATACGCTGTTAAAATAATTATTTTTGTGCTTTCTCTTGTTTCATGAATTATCTTATTTCACGTCTTAACTATTACATGCTTTAATTGCCTTCAATGCCGAAATTCGTTACTTGTCATTAATTATTCTTGTATTGAAATGTTCGTCCCTTCCATGTGTCACGACCCAAAACTCAACCTGTCGTGATAACGCCTATCATGATACTAGGCAAGCCGACAACTCATACATACCGAGACTTGCAAATTCAAAATATACTAAAACAGGTTTAAATAAGTGAAAATCTCATAAAACTGGATAGAAACATCACAACTCGATACAAAAGTTTCCCAAAATCAGGGTGTCACTGAGTACATGAGCATCTATACAAATACAAAGTCTGATACACTCTCTAAGAAAAATAGAAATTTAATAAGTAAAACTGAGGGATATGGGATGAGAGTCAAGGTCTGCGGACACTAGGGTAGCTACCTTGATAATCTCCGAACGACTGGCAACTCTGAGATCAACAACCACCGTGTCCGAAAACACCTGGATTTGCACATGAAGTGTAGGGTATAACGTGAGTACGACCAACTCAGCAAGTAACTAGTCTAACTTTTGGGCTGAAAGTAGTGACGAGCTACACAGATATAGTTCAATTACAGAAATACAGTACAAAAATGTAAGTATGCTTTCAAGTTCAACAATTAAAGCTCAAACATGTAAGATATATCAAGTGTAACTGAAAAGAGAAATGATACATCTCGATTTCTACATGTCAGTTATGTAGGCCAACTGTAATGCAAAACAGTGATGAAATCATATGCATACTCCTAGAGTATCAATCACTCAGTCTTCCCATTCACTCCATCCTCACAACCACTCATTCCTCAAAGTCACTCAATCCTCCCAATCGCTCGACACTTACACTCACACTCAATAGGTACATGCGCTCACTATGGGTGTGCAGACTATGGAGGGGCAGATCCAGCCCAAGAACTATAATAAGCCAATCATGTCATGAATCAATAAAACATGTTGTGGCGTGCATCCCGATCCCATAAACATCCTTACAATTAGGCCCTCGGTCTCACTCAATCATCAATCTCTCCAGTCTCTCGGGCTCACAAGAATCATGATAATCAGCCCAAATAATGATGATATGATATATAAATAAATGGCAACAAAGACTAAGATATGATATGCAAATAATTGTTGTGTCTGAGTACATAATTGCAAATTAAGCAAATAATTCAACATGTAACACGACCTCTGTGGGTCCCAACAGTACCAACATATAGCCTAAGTATGATTTCTAACATGATTTGCATCTTAATTTCTTTAACACATGGAGAATATACAGATAACGACAAGATTATTCAACTGTACAGTTCCACGGAATCGACCAAGTCACAATTGCTACGATGCACTCCCACACGCCTGTCACCTAGCATGTGCATAACCTCAACACCAATCACATAGCACGTAATTCGGGGTTTTATTCCCTCGAACCAAGTTTAAAAGTGTTACTTACCTTAAATAGTGCATATCTCTACTCCAATAAACCCTTGCCTCACGAATCGGCCTCTGAATGCCTCGAAGCTAGCCACAAATAATTCTCTACAATCAACACGAGATAAAGGAATCAATTCTATACGAAAATACTAAGTTCTTAATCAAAAGTCAAAAAGTCAACTCAAAAGTCAACCCCGGGCCCACGTCTCGTAATCCAATAAACGTTACAAAATCCCGAAGCCCATTCAAACACGAGTCCAACCATACCAAATTTATCAATTCCGACACCAAATTGTCACTCAAATCCCCAAATTTAACTCTCCAAATCCCTAGCCTCAAACTTCCAAACTCCCTCCTCGAAAACACACATACTAGGTGAAAATTCAGTGGGAAAATCATATTTTTGAATAAAAATAATCACAAGTGGCTTACCTCATGAAACCCTTCGAAATCCCTCACAAAATTCGCCTTAATCCGAGCTTGAAATGTCCAAAATGATTAAAAATCACGAAACCTTCAATTTAATATTCTGTCCAAGGGTTCCGCTTATGCACTCCATTTATCTGCTTCTGCGGTTAAAAATCCACACCTGCATAATTACACTGAACCCCCAACCTACCACTTTTGCGACCAAAGGCTCGCACCTGCGACCCTGCATCCGCATCTGCGCGCGCAGAGTCAATTTTAAATTTTCGCACCTGCGACCACCATTCCGTTTCTGCAGACTCGCATATAAGCTCCTCTCTCCGTGCCTGTGATATTCCCTTGGCCAGACCAACCTCGCTTATGCACCACTCTATCCGCACCTGCGACAAAACCCCTCGCAGATGCGATCGGATCAGAAGGTCCACAACTTCAGCATTGCTTTAAGTCCCATTTTTGATCCGTTAATCATCTGAAACCAACCCGAGGCCGCTGGGACCTCAACCAAACATACCAACAAGTCCTAAAACATGATACGAACTTAGTTGAGGCCTCAAATCACATCAAACAATATCAAAAACACGAATCGCACCTCAATTCAAGCCTAACAAAAACTAAGAAATTTCACTTCTACAATCGATGCCGAAACCTATCAAATCCCGTCCGATTGACCTCAAATTTTGCACACATTCATAAATGATTAAATGACACACACACTTATTCCAAATCCCGAAACCAAATTCTGTGTCCGGTAACCACAAAGTCAATTCTCGGTGAAACTTATCAATTTCCAAAACTTCAAATTTTCCAATTTTCGTCATTTCAAGCCTAAATCAACTACAGACCTCCAAATTACTATCCGGACGCACTACTAAGTCCAAAATCAGCCTACAAAGCTATCAGAACTGTCAAAACTCCATTCTAGAGTAGTTTACACATAAATCAACATCCGATCAACCATTTTAACTTAAGCTTCCAACCTTAAGACTAAGTGTATCAACTTATTCCGAAATATCCCCGAAACCAAAACAACTACCCCGACAAGTCACATAATGATAATCGAGTATAGAATAAGCAGTAAATGAGTGAAACACTAAGCACCTGAAGCACCTCCAACGGGCCAATGTACCGAGGGCTAAACTTGCCCTTCTTCCCCAACCTCATAACACCCTTCATGGGTGAAACACTAAGCAGTTCCTTCTCCCCAACCATGTAAGAAAAACCACGAACCTTCCGATCACCGCAGCTCTTATGTAGAATCAATTTAACATTGTCTAAAGCATCCTGAACTAAGTCAGTACCCAACATCTAGACTCACCCGACTCAAACCATCCCATCGGATAATGACACCATCTCCCATACAAATCCTCATATGGAGCTAACTGAATACTCGATCGGTAGTTGTTGTTGTAGGCAAACTCTACAAGCGGCAGAAACTGATCCCAAGAACCCCCGAAATTTATGACACAAGTGCGTAGCATATCCTTTAATATCTGAATAGTATGCTCGGATTGTCCGTCCGTCTGAGGGTGGAATGTTGTACTCAACTCAACCTATGTGCCCAACTCTTGCTGCACGGTTCTCCAAAAATACGATGTAAACTGCGTGCTCCAATCTGAAATGATGGACACTGGCACACCATGAAGGCGAACAATCTTGTGGATATAGATCTCAGCCAACTGCTCCGAAGAATAACTAGTCCTAAGTGGAATGAAATGCGCGGACTTGGTCAACCGATCCATAATCACCCAAATAGCATCAAACTTCCTCGAAGTCCGTGGGAGCCCAACTACAAACTCTATGGTGATACGCTCCCATTTTCACTCCGGAATCTCAAGCCTCTGAAGTAATCCACTTGGTATCTGATGCTCATACTTCACCTGGTGATAACTTAGGCACCGAGCTACAAACCCCACTATATCCTTCTTCATCCTCCTCCACCAATAGTGCTGCCTCAAGTCCTGGTACATCTTCGCGGCACCCGGATGAATGGAATACCCCGAACTGTGGGCCTTATCAAGAATCAAATCATGTAGCCCATCTATATTAGGCACACAAATCCAACCCTGCATCCTCAACACCCCATCATCCCCTATAGTAACATATCTGGCATCACCGTGCTGAATCGTGTCCTTAAGGACATGCAAATAGGGATCATCATACTGGCGCTCTCTAATGCGATCATCTAAGGAAGAACGAGAAACCACACAAGTTAGAACCCGATTGGGCTCCAAAACATCTAATCTTATGAACTAGTTGGCCAGGGCCTGAACATCAATTGCAAGTGGCCTCTCACCAACAGAAATAAATGCAAGGCTTCCCATACTCACTGCCTTTCTACTCAAGGCATCTGCCACCATATTGGCCTTCCCGGGATGATATAGAATGGTAATATCGTAGCTCTTTAGCAGCTCCAACCATCTCCGCTGCCTCAAATTTATATCCTTTTGTTTGAACAAGGGTTGGAGACTCCGATGATCCGTAAATACCTCATAAGACATACCATAGAGATAATGCCTCCAAATCTTTAATGCACGAACGATGGTTGCCAACTCCAAATCATGGACATGTTAGTTCTTCTCATGGGGCTTCAACCGACGTGAAACATAAGCAATCACCCTACCCTCCTGCATCAAGACACACCCAATACCGATCCGAGAAGCATCACAATACAATGTATAAGAGCCAGAAGTTGAAGGTAAAATTAGAACTGGAGTTGTGGTCAAGGCAGTTTTGAGCTTCTGAAACCTCTCGTCAGACTCATCCGACCACCTGAAAGGAGCACCCTTCTAGGTCAATTTGGTCAATGGCACTGAAATAGACGAGAAACCCTCCACGAAGCGACGATAATAACCTGCCAAGTTGAGAAAGATCCGAATCTCAGTAGCTAAGGACGGTTTAGGACAACTCTGAACCGCATCTATCTTCTTTGCATCCGCCTTAATCCCCTCACTGGACAATACGTTCCCCAAGAATGCCACCGAACTAAGCCAAAACTCACACTTGGAGAAATTGGCATAAAGCTTCTTATCCCTTAGCCGCTGTAGTACAACCCTCAAATGTTGTGCATGCTCATCCTGGCTACGTGAGTACATCAAGATATCATCAATGAATACTATGACAAACGAGTCAAGATATGGATGAAATACACTATTCATGAGATGCATGAATGATGCTGGGACGTTGGTCAGCCCAAAAGACATCATAAGGAACTCAATGTGACCATAACGGGTCATGAATGATGTCTTTAGAATATTCGAGTCTCGAATCTTCAACTGGTGATGCCGAGACCTCAAATCAATCTTAGAGAATACCCTTGCTCCCCGAAGCTGGTCAAATAGATCATTAATGCGTGGCAAAGGATCCTTGTTCTTAATTTTAACTTTGTTCAACTGCCTATAGTTGATGCACATTCACATAGTACCAACCTTCTTCTTCACAAATAGGACCGGTGCACCCAATGTGACACACTAGGCCTAATAAACCCCTTATCAAGAAGTTTATGTAGCTGCTCTTTCAATTTCTTCAACTCAGCTAGTGCCATACGAAATAGAGGAATAGAACTAGGCTGAGTGCCCGACACCAAGTCAATACCAAAATCAATATCCTTGTCGGGTGGCATGCCCGAATTGTCTGTAGGAAACACATACGGAAAGTCTCGCACTACCGGGATAGACTCAATAGTAGGAGTATTAGCACCAACATCCCTCACGAAGGACGAATAAGACATACACCCTTTCCCAACCATCCGTTGGGCCTTCTAATATGAAATCACTCTGGCAATCGGCTCCACATCATGTGTCAAATCACCTTCCAACTAAACCGTGCTGAAGTCCAAAATATGAGACGGATCGCCGACATACTTTTGGAGCATAGAAATATGAAACACTGGATGAACACTCGACATACTAGGCGGCAAGGCAAGCTTGTAAACCACCTTTCCAATCCTCTGAAGCACCTCTAACGGGCCAATGTACCGAGGGCTCAACTTTCCCTTCTTCCCCAACCTTATAACACCCTTCATGGGTGAAACTCAAAGCAGTACCTTCTCCCCAACCATGTAAGAAAAACCACGAATCTTCCAATCACCTTAGCTCTTCTGTCTAGATTGCGCCGTACGAAGTCTATCCTAAATCAATTTAACCTTGTCTAAAGCATCCTGAACTAAGTCAGTACCCAACATCCAGACTCACCCGACTCAAACCATCCCACCGGAGACCGACACCGTCTCCCATACAAATCCTCATATGGAGCTATCTGATTACTCGATCGGTAGTTGTTGTTGTAGGCAAATTCTACAAGCGGCAGAAACGGATCCCAAGAACCCCCAAAATTTATGACACAAGTGCATAGCATATCCTCTAATAACTGAATAGTGTGCTAGGATTGTCCGTCCGTCTGAGGGTGGAATGTTGTACTCAACTCAACCTGTGTGCCCAATTCTCGCTGCACGGTTCTCCAAAACTATGATGTAAACTGCGTGCCCCAATCTGAAATGATGGACACTAGCACGCCGTAAAGGCGGACAATCTTGTAGATGTAGATCTCAGCCAACCGCTCAGAAGCATAAGTAGTCCCGACTGGAATGAAATGTGCGGACATGATCAACCGATCCATAATCACCCAAATAGCATCAAACTTCCTCGAAGTCCGTGGGAGCCCAACTACAAAATCCATGGTGATACGCTCCCATTTTCACTCCGGAATCTCAAGCCTCTGAAATAATCCACTTGGTATCTGATGCTCATACTTCACCTGGTGGTAATTTAGGCACCGAGCTACAAACCCCACTATATCCTTCTTCATCCTTCTCCACCAATAGTGCTGCCTCAAGTCATGGTACATCTTCGCGGCACCCGGATGAATGGAATACCTCGAACTGTGGGCCTTATCAAGAATCAACTCACGTAGCCCATCTATATTAGGCACACAAATCCAACCCTGCATCCTCAACACCCTATCATACCCAATAGTAACATATTTGGCATCACTGTGCTGAACCGTGTCCTTAAGGACAAGAAAATGGGGATCATCATACTGGCGCTCTCTGATGCGATCATATAAGGAAGACCGAGAAACCACACAAGTTAGAACCCCGACTGGGCTCCGAAACATCTAATCTCATGAACTAGTTGGATAGGGCCTGAACATCAATTGCAAATGGCCTCTCACCAACAGAAATAAATGCAAGACTTCCCATACTCATTGCCTTTCTACTCAAGGCATCTGCCACCACATTGGCCTTCTCAGGATGATATAGAATGGTAATATCATAGCTNTACCCTTCATGGGTGAAACTCAAAGCAGTACCTTCTCCCCAACCATGTAAGAAAAACCACGAATCTTCCAATCACCTTAGCTCTTCTGTCTAGACTGCGCCGTACGAAGTCTATCCTAAATCAATTTAACCTTGTCTAAAGCATCCTGAACTAAGTCAGTACCCAACATCCAGACTCACCCGACTCAAACCATCCCACCGGAGACCGACACCGTCTCCCATACAAATCCTCATATGGAGCTATCTGATTACTCGATCGGTAGTTGTTGTTGTAGGCAAATTCTACAAGCGGCAGAAACGGATCCCAAGAACCCCCGAAATTTATGACACAAGTGCATAGCATATCCTCTAATAACTGAATAGTGTGCTAGGATTGTCCGTCCGTCTGAGAGTGGAATGTTGTACTCAACTCAACCTGTGTGCCCAATTCTCGCTGCACGGTTCTCCAAAACTACGATGTAAACTGCGTGCCCCAATCTGAAATGATGGACACTAGCACGCCGTAAAGGCGGACAATCTTGTAGATGTAGATCTCAGCCAACCGCTCAGAAGCATAAGTAGTCCCGACTGGAATGAAATGTGCGGANCTCTAGAAGCGGCAGAAACGGATCCCAAGAACCCCCAAAATTTATGACACAAGTGCATAGCATATCCTCTAATAACTGAATAGTGTGCTAGGATTGTCCGTCCGTCTGAGGGTGGAATGTTGTACTCAACTCAACCTGTGTGCCCAACTCTCGCTGCATGGTTCTCCAAAACTATGATGTAAACTGCATGCCCCAATCTGAAATGATGGACACTGGCACACCGTGAAGGCGAACAATCTTGTGGATATAGATCTCAGCCAACTGCTCCGAAGAATAAGTAGTCCCGACTGGAATGAGATGCGCGGACTTAGTCAACCGATCCATAATCACCCAAATAGCATCAAACTTCCTCGAAGTCCGTGGGATCCTAACTACAAAATCCATGGTGATACGCTCCCATTTTCACTCCGGAATCTCAAGCCTCTGAAGTAATCCACTTGGTATCTGATGCTCATACTTTACCTGGTGATAATGTAGGCACCGAGCTACAAACCCCACTATATCCTTCTTCATCCTACTCCACCAATAGTGCTGCCTCAAGTCCTGGTACATCTTTGCGGCACCCGGATGAATGGAATACCGCGAACTTTGGGCCTTATCAAGAATCAACTCACGTAGCCCATCTATATTAGGCACACAAATCCAACCCTGCATCCTCAACACCCCATCATCCCCAATAGTAACATATTTGGCATCACCGTGCTGAACCGTGTCCATAAGGACAAGCAAAATGGGGATCATCATACTAGCACTCTCTGATGCGATCATATAAGGAAGACCGAGAAACCACACAAGTTAAAACCCGACTGGTCTCCGAAACATCTAATCTTATGAACTAGTTGGCCAGGGCCTGAACATCAATTGCAAGTGGCCTCTCACCAACAGAAATAAATGCAAGGCTTCCCATACTCACTACCTTTCTATTCAAGGCATCTGCCACCACATTGGCCTTCCCGGGATGATATAGAATGGTAATATCATAGCTCTGTAGCAGCTCCAACCATCTCCGCTGCCTCAAATTTATATCCTTTTGTTTGAACAAGTGTTGGAGACTACGATGATCCGTAAATACCTCATAAGACATACCATAGAGATAATTCCTCCAAATCTTTAATGCACGAACGATGGTTGCCAACTCCAAATCATGGACATGTTAGTTCTTCTCATGGGGCTTCAACTGACGTGAACCATAAGCAATCACCCTACCCCCCTGCATCAATACACACCCAATACCGATCTGAGAAGCATCACAATACACTGCATAAGAGCCAGAAGTTGAGGGTAAAACTAGAACTAGAGTTGTGGTCAAGGCAGTTTTGAGCTTCTGAAACCTCTCGTCACACTCATCCGACCACCTGAAAGGAGCACCCTTCTGGGTCAATTTGGTCAATAGCGCTGCAATAGACGAGAAACCCTCCACGAAGCGACGATAATAACCTGCCAAGTTGAGAAAGATCCGAATCTCAGTAGCTAAGGACGG
Organism: Nicotiana otophora; assembly: GCA_000715115.1. Classification (NCBI taxonomy): domain Eukaryota; kingdom Viridiplantae; phylum Streptophyta; class Magnoliopsida; order Solanales; family Solanaceae; genus Nicotiana; species Nicotiana otophora. Next base: position 72,414 of record AWOL01S0033909.1, read on the forward strand.
TTTAGGACAACTCTGAACCGCATCTATCTTCTTTGCATCCGCCTTAATCCCCTCACTGGACAATACGTTCCCCAAGAATGCCACCGAACTAAGCCAAAACTCACACTTGGAGAAATTGGCATAAAGCTTCTTATCCCTTAGCCGCTGTAGTACAACCCTCAAATGTTGTGCATGCTCATCCTGGCTACGTGAGTACATCAAGATATCATCAATGAATACTATGACAAACGAGTCAAGATATGGATGAAATACACTATTCATGAGATGCAGGAATGATGCTGGGACGTTGGTCAGCCCAAAAGACATCATAAGGAACTCAATGTGACCATAACGGGTCATGAATGATGTCTTTAGAATATTCGAGTCTCGAATCTTCAACTGGTGATGCCGAGACCTCAAATCAATCTTAGAGAATACCCTTGCTCCCCGAAGCTGGTCAAATAGATCATTAATGCGTGGCAAAGGATCCTTGTTCTTAATTTTAACTTTGTTCAACTGCCTATAGTTGATGCACATTCACATAGTACCAACCTTCTTCTTCACAAATAGGACCGGTGCACCCAATGTGACACACTAGGCCTAATAAACCCCTTATCAAGAAGTTTATGTAGCTGCTCTTTCAATTTCTTCAACTCAGCTAGTGCCATACGAAATAGAGGAATAGAACTAGGCTGAGTGCCCGACACCAAGTCAATACCAAAATCAATATCCTTGTCGGGTGGCATGCCCGAATTGTCTGTAGGAAACACATACGGAAAGTCTCGCACTACCGGGATAGACTCAATAGTAGGAGTATTAGCACCAACATCCCTCACGAAGGACGAATAAGACATACACCCTTTCCCAACCATCCGTTGGGCCTTCTAATATGAAATCACTCTGGCAATCGGCTCCACATCATGTGTCAAATCACCTTCCAACTAAACCGTGCTGAAGTCCAAAATATGAGACGGATCGCCGACATACTTTTGGAGCATAGAAATATGAAACACTGGATGAACACTCGACATACTAGGCGGCAAGGCAAGCTTGTAAACCACCTTTCCAATCCTCTGAAGCACCTCTAACGGGCCAATGTACCGAGGGCTCAACTTTCCCTTCTTCCCCAACCTTATAATACCCTTCATGGGTGAAACTCAAAGCAGTACCTTCTCCCCAACCATGTAAGAAAAACCACGAATCTTCCAATCACCTTAGCTCTTCTGTCTAGACTGCGCCGTACGAAGTCTATCCTAAATCAATTTAACCTTGTCTAAAGCATCCTGAACTAAGTCAGTACCCAACATCCAGACTCACCCGACTCAAACCATCCCACCGGAGACCGACACCGTCTCCCATACAAATCCTCATATGGAGCTATCTGATTACTCGATCGGTAGTTGTTGTTGTAGGCAAATTCTAGAAGCGGCAGAAACGGATCCCAAGAACCCCCAAAATTTATGACACAAGTGCATAGCATATCCTCTAATAACTGAATAGTGTGCTAGGATTGTCCGTCCGTCTGAGGGTGGAATGTTGTACTCAACTCAACCTGTGTGCCCAATTCTCGCTGCACGGTTCTCCAAAACTATGATGTAAACTGCGTGCCCCAATCTGAAATGATGGACACTAGCACGCCGTAAAGGCGGACAATCTTGTAGATGTAGATCTCAGCCAACCGCTCAGAAGCATAAGTAGTCCCGACTGGAATGAAATGTGCGGACATGATCAACCGATCCATAATCACCCAAATAGCATCAAACTTCCTCGAAGTCCGTGGGAGCCCAACTACAAAATCCATGGTGATACGCTCCCATTTTCACTCCGGAATCTCAAGCCTCTGAAATAATCCACTTGGTATCTGATGCTCATACTTCACCTGGTGGTAATTTAGGCACCGAGCTACAAACCCCACTATATCCTTCTTCATCCTTCTCCACCAATAGTGCTGCCTCAAGTCATGGTACATCTTCGCGGCACCCGGATGAATGGAATACCTCGAACTGTGGGCCTTATCAAGAATCAACTCACGTAGCCCATCTATATTAGGCACACAAATCCAACCCTGCATCCTCAACACCCTATCATACCCAATAGTAACATATTTGGCATCACTGTGCTGAACCGTGTCCTTAAGGACAAGAAAATGGGGATCATCATACTGGCGCTCTCTGATGCGATCATATAAGGAAGACCGAGAAACCACACAAGTTAGAACCCCGACTGGGCTCCGAAACATCTAATCTCATGAACTAGTTGGATAGGGCCTGAACATCAATTGCAAATGGCCTCTCACCAACAGAAATAAATGCAAGACTTCCCATACTCATTGCCTTTCTACTCAAGGCATCTGCCACCACATTGGCCTTCTCAGGATGATATAGAATGGTAATATCATAGCTCTTTAGCAGCTCCAACCATCTCCACTGCCTCAAATTTATATCCTTTTGTTTGAACAAGGGTTGGAGACTCCGATGATCCGTAAATACCTCATAAGACATACCATAGAGATAATACCTCCAAATCTTTAATGCACGAATGATGGTTGCCAACTCCAAATCATGGACATGTTAGTTATTCTCATGGGGCTTCAACTGACGTGAAGCATAAGCAATCACCCTACCATCATGCATCAAGACACACCAATACCGAGCCGAGAAGCATCACAATACACTGCATAAGAGCCAGAAGTTGAGGGTAAAACTAGAACTAGAGTTGTGGTCAAGGTAGTTTTGAGCTTCTGAAACCTCTCGTCACACTCATCCGACCACCTGAAAGGAGCACCCTTCTGGGTCAATTTGGTCAATGGCGCTGCAATAGACGAGAAACTCTCCACGAAGTGACGATAATAACCAGCCAAGTCGAGAAAGATCCGAATCTCAGTAGCTAAGGACGGTTTGGGCCAACTCTGAACCGCAATCTTCTTTGGATCCACCTTAATCCTCTCACTGGACAATACGTTCCCCAAGAATGCCACCGAACTAAGCCAAAACTCACACTTGGAGAACTTGGCATAAAGCTTCTCATCCCTCAGTCGATGTAGTGCAACCCTCAAATGTTGTGCATGATCATCCTGGATACGTGAGTACACCAAGATATCATCAATGAATACTATGACAAACGAGTCAAGATATGGATGAAGTACATTGTTCATGAGATGCATGAATGATGCTGGGACGTTGGTCAGCCCAAAAGACATCATAAGGAACTCATTGTGACCATAAGTTCATGAATGATGTCTTTAGAATATTCGAGTCTCGAATCTTCAACTGGTGATGCCGAGATGTCAAATCAATCTTAGAGAATACCCTTGCTCCCCGAAGCTGGTCAAATAGATCATCAATGTGTGGCAAAGGATACTTGTTCTTGATTTTAACTTTGTTCAACTGCCTATAGTTGATGCACATTCGCATAGTACCAACCATATTCTTCACAAACAGGACCGGTGCACCCAATGTGACACACTAGGCCTAATAAACCCCTTATCAAGAAGTTCATGTAGATGCTCTTTCAATTCCTTCAACTCAACTGGTGCCATACGATACAGAGGAATAGAACTGGTCTGAGTGCCCGATACCAAGTCAATACCAAAATCAATATCCTTGTCGGGTGGCATGCCCGACATGTCTGTAGGAAACACATACGGAAAGTCTTGCACTACCGGAACAGACTCAATAGTAGGAGTATTAGCACTAACATCCCTCACAAAGGCCAAATAAGACATACACCCCTTCCCAACCATCCGTTGGGCCTTCAAATATGAAATCACTCTGTTGCTTGATCCTTAGCAACCCCGGCGTTGCCAACGCCACAGTCTTAGCGTGACAATCTAGAATAGCATGACATGGAGACAACCAATTCATACCCAAGATCACGTCGAAATCAACCATACTAAGCAATAAGAGTTCAACTCTAGTATCCAATTCCTCGATAGTCACTACACACGATCGATATACACGGTCTACAACAATAGTATCGCCCACCGGCGTAGATACATGAACAAGTTAAACTAAGGACTTACGAGGCATATCCAAATAATAGGTAAAATAGGATGATACATAGGAATAAGTAGAACTAGGGTCAAATAGTGTGGAAACATCTCTGTGGCACACTAAGACATTACCTACGATCACTGCATCTAAAGTGATAACATTTTGTCTGGAAGGAATAACATAGAATCGGGCCTGACCACTACCTGATCGACCTCCCCCTCTAGGGCGACCTCTAGCTGCTTGTACCCCACCCCGAGCTGGCTGGCCGGATGGTGATGTAACTAGTGTGAAAGTCATAGCATGATGTCTTTGCTGAACTGGACCTCCTGGGCGATGAGGACACTGTCTCCACATATAGCTAAACTCCTTGCACTCGAAGTAACTCCCCGCTGGTGGTGGTGGGGACTGAATCGGGCCCCGAGTACCAGAGTTACTGCGAGAAGGAACTGGCATAGATGAACCCTGAACCGATGGAGCACAGGATGAACTCTAAGATGGGAGAACACTGAGAGATAACTGTCCCGGACGAGCACTGTACGAACCATGGCTAGATGATGCACCGCGATGAATTGGACGATCCATCTGAGCGAGCATATAAGGACGACCCCTGTTGTGAAAACCAACCAAACTGCATGGCGAGCCAACTCTGAAAATATCATCTTATACTGGGTCACAGACATGCCCTCCTGACATAGCTGCTCGAACTATTTGCGCAGCTCCTCTCTGCGAGTCAGTGGCATAAACTTCTGCAAGAAGAGAGCAGAGAACTCATGCCATGAAAGTGGTGCAACACCAACTAGCCTGCTCTTCTCATAGGCCTCCCACCATCAGAAGGCAGCCCATGATAGATAAAAAGTAGTAAATGAGACTCCATTAGTCTCCAAAATACCCGCTGTGCGAAGAATCCGCTGGCACCTATCCAAGAAATCCTAAGCATCTTCTGACTCAGCTCCACTAAATGATTGAGGCCTGAGCCTCCCAAATCTCTCTAGCCTCTTCTGCTCCTCATCGGTCATAAGTGGACCCACTTGGGCCTGAGCAACTGCAACCGGCTGGGCTGGTAATACTCCTGGTGTCTGAAGTCCCTGCATCACCTGCTCTGGAGTACGGGCGGCGGGAGTCTAAGTACCTCCCCCGGCCTGAGAAGTGGCTGGCACGGTCTGAACAGAAACCGCCTGAGCAAGGCTAGTGCAAACAATTTGTATCTTGGCTTGAGCCTTCTGAAGCTCTGGAATCACAATGGGCACAACTGGTGCCTGAGCTGGCCCCACTGGCTCGACCATATCCGGAACCTTCTCCTGAGCTGGTGAAATTGGTGGATTTGCAGGTGCTGCTCTAGCTGTTGTACGACCTGCACCTCAGCCCCTACTGTGGCCCCGACCTCTCATGGCCCTAGCTTGTGGTACTGGTGGCTATCCGTTCAGTCCGGTAGCACGTATACTCACCATCTGTGAGAGAATAGAATAACAACACTTTAGTTCCCGAAATCAACAAATTCGCACGACAAGAATACAAGAATGTGAAGTTTTCCTAAGGGTTCGGCAACCTCTCGAGGATAAGTACAGACATCTCCGTACCGATCCACAAGACTCTACTAAACTTGCTCATGACTCGTGAGACCTATGTAACCTAGGCTCTGATGCCAACTTGTGACGATCCAAAACTCAACCTGTCGTGATGGCACCTATCATGATACTAGGTAAGCCAACTCATACATACCGATACTTTCAAATTCAAAATATACTAAAACGGGTTTAAATAAGTGAAAATCTCATAAAACTAGATAAAAACGTCACAACTCGATACAAAAGTTTCCCAAAATCAGAGTGTCACTGATTACATGAGCATCTATACAAATACAAAGTCTGATACACTATCTAAGAAAAATAGAAACTGAATAAGTAAAACTGAGGGATAAGGGAGGAGAGTCAAGGTCTGCGGACGCCAGGGTAGCTACTTTGATAATCTCCGAACGGCTGGAAACTCTGAGATCAACAACCAGCGTGTTCGGAAACACATGGATTTGCGCACGAAGTGCAGGGTGTAGTGTGAGTACAACCAACTCAGAAAGTAACAAGTTTAATTTTTGGGCTGAAAGTAGCGACGAGCTTCACAGGTATAATTCAATTACAGAAATATAGTACATAACTGTAGGCATGCTTTCAAGTTCAACAGTAAAAGCTCAAACATGTAAGATATGTCAAGTGTAACTGAAAAGAGAAATGATACATATCAATATCTATATGTCAGTTATGTAGACCAATTGTAATGCAAAATAGTGATGAAATCATATGCATACTCTCATAGTATCAATCACTCAGTCCTCCCATTCACTCCATCCTTACAGTCACTCAATCCTCTTAATCATTTGGCATTCTATCTCGGCACACGCACTCGCACTCAGTAGGTAACTGCGCTCATTGTAGGGGTGCAGACTCCAGAGGGGCAGATCCAGCCCAAGCGCTATAATAAGCCAATCATGGCATGAATTAATAAAATATGCTGCGACATGCAACCCGATCCCATAAACATCCTCACAGTCATGCCCTCGACCTCACTCAGTCACCAATCTCTCCAGTCTCTCGGGCTCACAAGAATCATGATAATCAGCCCAAACAATGATGATATGATGTATCAATAAATGGCAACAGAGACTGATATATGATATGCGAATAATAGCTGTGACTGAGTACATAATTGCAAATTAAGCAAATAATTCAACATGTAACACAACCTCTGTGGGTCCCAACAGTACCAATATGTATCCTAAGTATGATTTCTAACATGACTTGCAGCTCAATTTCTCTAACACATGGAGAATATACGGATAACGACAAGATTATTCAACTGTACAGTTCCACAAAATTGACCAAGTCACAATTGCTACGGTGCACGCCCACACGCCCGTCACCTAGCATGTGCGTCACCTCAACACCAATCACATAACACATAATTCAGGGTTTCATACCCTCAAAACCAAGTTTAGAAGTGTTACTTACCTCAAACCGTGCAAATCTCTACTCCAATAAACCCTTGCCTCATGAATGGCCTCTGAATGCCTTGAATCTAGCCACAAACAATTTGATACAATCAACACTAGCTAAAGGAATCAATTTTATACGAAAATACTAAGTTCTTAATCAAAAGTCAAAAAGTCAACTCAAAAGTCAATCCCTGGGACCAAGTCTCGGAATCCAATAAAAGTTACAAAATCTAGAAGCCCATTCAACTACGAGTCCAACCATATCAAATTTATCAAATTCCGCCACCAAATCGTCACTCAAATCCCCAAGTTTAACTCTCCAAATCCCTAGCCTCAAACTCCCAAATTTCACCTAAAAAATACACAAACTAGGTGGGAAATTCAATGGAAAAACAATATTTTTGAATAAAAATGATCACAAGTGACTTACCTCAAGAAACCCTTCGAAATCCCTTGCACAAATCACCTTAGTCCGAGCTTGAAATGTCTAAAATGATTGAAAATCACGAAACCCTCGATTTAATATTGTGTCCAGGGGTTCGCTACTGCGGTCCATTTAGCCACTTCTGCAATATCTCTTTTGCGCTTAAAAGTCTGCACATGCAAAATTATACTTAACCCCTGACCTGCCGCTTTTGCAGCCAAAGGCTCGCACCTGCGGCCTCGCGTCCGCATCTGCGCGCCTAAAGCCAATTTCAAATTTCCGCACCTGCGACCACCATTCCACTTTTGCGGACTCGCAGATGCGCTCCTCCCTCCGCACCTGCGATATTCCCTTAGCCAAACCAACCTCGATTTTGCGCCATTCTAGCCGCACCTACGACCAATCCCTTCGCATGTGCGATCACACCAGAAGGTCTACAACTTCAGCATTGCTTCAAGTTCCATTTTTGATCCGTTAACCATTCGAAACCAACCCGAGGCCCCCAAGACCTCAACCAAACATATCAACAAGTCCTAAAACAGGATACAAACTTAGTTAAGGCCTCAAATCAAATCAAACAACATCAAAAACACGAATCGCACCTCAATTCAAGCCTAACAAAAACTAAGAAATTCTAAACCTATCAAATCACGTCCGATTGATCTCAAATTTTGCACACCAGTCATAAATGATACAATGGACATATTCTAACTCCTGGAACTAAAACCCGAGTCCGGTAACTACAAAGTCAACTCTCGGTCAAACCTCTCAATTTCCAAAACTTCTAATTTTCTAACTTTCGCCATTTCAAGCCTAAATCAACTACGAACCTCCAAATTACTATCCGTACACACTGCTAAGTTTAAAATTACCCTACAGAGCTATTGGAACCGTTAAAAATCCATTCCAGAGTCGTTTACATATAAGTCAACATGTGGTTAACCTTTTCAACTTAAGCCTCCAACCTTGAGACTCAGTGTGTCAACTCATTCCGAAACTGAACCAACTACCCCAGCAAGGCACATAATGACAATTGAGCGTAGAATATGCAGTAAATGGGGGAATGGGGCTATAACACTCAAAATGATCGATCGAGTCGTTACATCATGACTCCGTGATTAATTGCTACCCACTTTAATTGTTTTACCTATACTTCTTAATTGTCACGTACTTGACTTGTCTCATTGCTATTGTATTATTTATAGTATTCCTTTGATTTATATATGTTTCCTTTATTGCTTTGCTTTAATATTCTTTAATCGAAGAGATTCTTGTGAATTGAGCTATTGGATTGATTACATTTATTGAATTTGTTTATGGATCGGGTTGCACACCGCAATATTTATGATATGGTGGAATAAGGGAGGATTTTGATATTGATATGGTGGGATCAGGTTGCACGCCGCAATGGTTGTGTACGTAATACTTGATATTGATAAATTATGACGTGGTGAAATAAGAGAGTATTATGATATTGATTATGATGATATGGTGGGATCAGGTTGTGCGCCACAACAGATTTTATATGTGATTCTTGATTTTGATATGGTGAAATAAGGGAGGATTTTATGTGTACGGTGGGATCGGGTTACGCGCCGCAATGGATTGTGTGTGTTGTATTCATTGTTGTTATTGTGTTGATTTTGAGTGTTGTTACATGAAATTATGAGATCGGTTATTCCGGGTTCTCTGATTACAAGAATTGAGTTCTTTTTTATAAGCTAACTACCTTACTTTTTATGTTTTCCTTTCCTATTATTATTACTATTATTATTATTATTATTATTATTATTATTATTATTATTACTATTATTATTATTATTATTATTATTATTATTATCATTATTATTATCATTATCATTATTATTATCATTATTATTATTATTATCAATATTATTATTATTATTATTATTATTATTATCATTATTATTATTATTATTATTATTATAATATTAATATTAATGAGTATAAAAAGGAAATTGAGTATAAAAATTCGGTATAAAAGGGGAATTGATAATTCTCTTCCTGATTTCTTATCCCGTGAATACTTAAATTAATCATGAATGTTTATAAAATATTTTTAGATGAAAAATCGTTAATCACTATTTTGAAAGTAGTTAAGTTATATAGAGACTTCCAAAGTCTTATAATTGATACAATTATTGATAACATTGTCGAAGAAGAATTTTCTATTCAGGATTATTTTGAAGAAATTAGACATGATATGGAAGATTATTATTTACAACAACAACAACAACAACAACCCAGTATAATCCCACTAGTGGGGTCTGGGGAGGGTAGTGTGTACGCAGACCTTACCCCTACCCTGGGGTAGAGAGGCTGTTTCCAATAGACCCTCGGCATCCTTCCCTCCAAGAACTCCCACCTTGCTCTTGGGGTGACTCGAACTCACAACCTCTTGGTTGGAAGTGGAGGGCACTTACCATCAGAGCAACCCACCTTGTCTAATGGAAGATTATTATTTATCTGAATAAAATGAATTGTTATGTTTGCAGCATGGACCCTCTGTGGGCCAGAGTTTAACTAATGAGAAGATATCTCTAAGGCGACGCCAAACCATACAATCCAAAGTCCAAGTAGTTGGGAAATTAATTGTTTTCCACTTAATAGGTCTCCTCGTGGTGACCTTAGACTTTGCAAAATTGGTTTCTACCAATATAGTCTGATCAGATGTATTATATAATTTACATCTAGGGTTTAACGTAGATAGTAATTTAAAATAAATTCTATACGATAAACATATAAGTTCAGATCCAGGAGCATAATTATAACCATGCGTTTTCACATTTAATGTCAATGCATCAAGTATATTAACATCAGAAAGAGATGATTGAAAATTGGGTTGAGTGTTAAAATATACTGGACCATAGGCCACAGTAGATTCAATCGAACCCATCAGAGACTGTCTAAAATTCAAGTTTCTAGCATCTCTAAGAGCCGCTATTATTATTATTATTATTATTATTATTATTATTATTATTATTATTATTATTATTATTATTATTATAATAATAATAATACTGCATACATGTTATTGTAAGTGACCCGCCTTAGCATTGTCACTACTTCTTCGAGGTTAGGCTCGACACTTATAGAGTACATGGGGTCGGTTGTACTCATACTACACTCTGAATTTCTTGTGCAGATTTTGGAATTGGTCCTAGCGGCGATCAATAGATTGCGCGGATCCAGTACTTGACGGAGACTTGAGGTACAACTGCACAACGTTCGCAGCCCTGAAGTCTCCATTCTACATTACCGTTTATTTCGATTCAGATAGTTATGCTTTCATTCATACTATTATTTGTAGTACTCTAGTCGCTTGTGTACTTGTGACACCAGTTCTAGGATTTGTATCTGGATATCGCCGTGTATTAGATTTATCTACTTTATTTAGCTTATTGCTCTTCATTTGATTTGAATTGTTAAAAATGGTTAATAACTACGTCTAACGTTGACTTGCCTAGCAAGTGAAATGTTAGGTGCCATTACGGTCCCGAGGGTGGGAATTCGGGGCCATGACAACTAATTACTTACGTTAACCCTTACATGAACCTTGAACACTAAGTTTAGTGACTTAACAAAATATAAACAACAAATTATATAATTACTTACTTAAACTTAGTGATATTAATATGTTAACAAGAATATGGTAATTTAATAATATGTTAACAATAAACTAGCTGTTACTTACATTAACCTTTAACCTAAACCTTAAACTATGGACTTGGTGATAACAATATGTTAACAACAAGTTAGAAATGATCACTCACATTAACCTAATGGTTTAAAAATTGTTAACAACACATTAGATATATTTAGTACTCTCGTTAACATAGCGATTTAATAATTTCTTTAAGAATTTAATGATTAACAATATATTAACAAGAATTTTGTGATTTAATAATATGTTAACAGTAAATTAGATAATTATCACTTTAACTTAGTGATTTTAACATGTTAGTAAGAATTTAATGATCTTATAATGTGCTAACAAGAAGTTAGCTAATTTCTCATATTAACCCTTAACCCTAATAAATCTTAGACTTGATAATTTAACAATATTTTAACAAGTAAAATAATCACTCATATTAACTTAGTGATTTAATAATTTTTAAACAAGACATTAAATATTTACTCTCGCTAACTAAGATTTAATAAAATGTTGACAAGAATTTTGTAATTTCAAAATACATTAAATAAGAATTTAGCCTTTTTGAAATATGTTAACAAGATTTTATCGATTTAGTAATGTGTTAACACGAATTTAGTGATTTAATTAACCCCTCACATATGTTAATACATGCATACAATTCTTGCATTATTATCCTCACATTGTAATCGTAACTATTTTAAACATATTGTTAAATCGCTATATTTTATAATAACATTAATAATAATAATAATAATAATATTTATTAAAAAATTATTTGTCATTGTAAAATAACATTGATAATAGTATCAGAACTAATTGATAAAAAAGGTTAGGTAATTGTGAAAATTATAAAGCCTTGTCACAAAAGTGTTATATTAAGTAATAGAATAATACCAATAAATAATAACTGAAAAATAACAAAATATTAAAAAGGGATAGGTTGACGAATAATTATTGTTTACCCATAAAACAGTACAATTGAATTTATTACGTGATTTATAGACAAGCGAACTGATTTAATCCAAAAATAATAAATAAACAAGATTAAAAATACGACTTAACGGTTAAAAACGAAGAAAATGACAAGCATGGGTCCAAGAGCAATGCCTCCTAGGACAGAAATGAGAACAATATAAAAGAGAAAATAAAGTTTTTTGATTAAGCTTGGGAATGAAATATAGCATAAGTTTTGCCAAGAATTTCGTGTTTTACAATGATTGTTGAGCCTATTATTTACAGCTATATGTAGGGAAACAAGATCCTAGGATCATGCCCCTCTTAAATGATAATAAAAGGGCCATTGATGAATATGTAACGACAGACCATGAATGTAAATATTCTCTGCAACGACTGCCCATTTAATGCCAAGGAATATTCTTCATTAAATACTATCCGATGGCAAATATTCGATCTGGTCACACTGACCATGCTCTCTTCGGGGTCTAGCCGATGCTAAATACAGTTGTTGTTCCCGGTACTGGTTGTTACTTGATTTACTTTTTATCTATCTTCAATTTCACGTGTCACACTATCATTTTGTAACGACTCGACCAGTCATTTTGAGCATTTGCATTTCGTTCAGCCATTTGAAGTGTTGAGTAATTTCGTATGATGTATTATGACTTGTGTGAATCGTCGGTTTTGGTTTTCAGGTGTATCAGAATTTGTTTGGAAGAATGAATTTCATGATTGAAGCTTTAAGTTGGAAGAATTGACCAAATTTAACTTTTAAGTTGTCATGGCCGATAGGTCATTTATAGTTTTAACCTTTATTTCTGTGTTTCGAACCCTCGATTAGCTCCATTTAGCCTTTTTTGATTTGTGTGCCCAGTCCGTTTATTTTTTCAGAAGGTTTTTATGTTAAAAATTGATAAAAATGTGCAATTGTGCCTTAAAACTCATATGAGTTGATTTCGGTCAACGTTTTGAGCAAACGAACCCGAATCAGTATTTTTACGGTCTTAGTGGGTCCGTAGCATGATTTGGGACTTGGGCGTATGCCCGAAATCAAATTCGGAAGTCCCTAGCTTCAGTTATCGCAATTTGTTGAAAACTATAAGTTCAAAGGTTTAAAGAAATTTCAAGTTTGACCATAGTTGGACTTTGTTGCTACCGGGTTCAGATTTTGATTCCGGAACTTGGTATGAGTTCATTATAGTATTTATGATTTGTCTGCAAAATTTGGTACAAAACGGAGTTGATTCGATGTGTTCGGACGTCCGGTTGAAAAGTTGCATGTTCTTAAGTTTCGTTGAAAATCTGATTTGCTTTGGTGTCTGATTCATAGTTCTAGGAATTAATTTAGTATTTTGATCGCGCGAACGAGTTCATATGATATTTTTAGACTTGTTTGCATGTTGTGTTTGGAGCCCCGAGGGCTCAGGTGAGTTTTAGATAGGCCTCAGAGTGATTTTTGAACTTAAAAGAGTGCTGGTGCATCAGGTCTGAAGATCTCGCATTTGCGAGGACCTGATCGCAAATGTGAGTCTCGCAAATGCGAGGTCAGGCTCACATATACGAAAATGATGGGGGTTGGGTCAGCTTCGCTTTTGCGAAGCTAAGTCCGTAGATGTGAAGGGGGTAGGTACGTATTTGTGAACTTTATGTCGCATTTGCAACTAATAGCAGACTAAGGCAGACTCGCATTTGCGATAAAATTTGTCGCATTTGCGACTAAAGTAAGCTTAGTGAATTTTCGCATTTGCGAAGAGTTGATCGCAATTATGATCGTCGCAATTGCGAACTATGTGTCGCAATTGTGATAACTGCAGCTGGGTAAAAGAGGGGAAAACCAAGAATTAGCTCATTTCTTTCAAACTTTCAACCCTAAACACCCTAGAGGCAATTGTTCCAAGAGGTTTTCTTCCTAAATTCATTGCTAAGTGAATTTATCTACTTTCTTTCAATTACCCATTACATTTCATAAATTTTCAACATTAAATCTAGGATTTTCATGGTGGAAATTAGGGATTTGTGTAGAATTAGAAATTTTTATAAATTTGGATTTTAGACCTCGAATTGAGGTCGAATTTCGAAACTAATTACATAATCGGGCTCGAGGGTGAATGGGTGATTGAGTTTTGGTCTGAATCTCGGGTTTTGACCAAAAGGACCCGAGGTTGACTTTTGTTGACATTTTAAATAATGATTTAAATTGAACCTCTTTCATTTGTGGGTATTTTCTAAGGCTTATTTTGAATTATTTGGTTGATAATTTGCTAGGTTTGGTTGGTTTGGAGGCTTGTTTGAAAGGCAAGGCCGTGGTTGAACTTTGAGTTGATTGTGGAGTGAGGTAAGTGTTGGGTTTAACCTTGATTTGAGGGAATTAGAAACCCTTGAGATATGTGCGATGTGAATTTCATGTGTAGCGGCGTATATGCGTGGTGACGAGTGTATATACGCCATCAAGTACTTGTTTCTATGTCTACCCGTATTTCCTTAACCATATTATTCCATGCCTTGATTGTTACATGCCTTAATTACTTCCTATGCCTTAACTTGCTACTTGTCATTTATTATCCTCACATTAAAAATGTTAGTTTCTCCCACGTTTCCATGATTTAATTGCTACTTGTCTTAATTGCCTTACTTGTACACTTTAACTATCACATATTCGACTTGTCTTGTTGCCTAGTATAAATTGTAGCACTTCTTAATTCAGTACGAGATTTCCTTTATGGCTTTGCTTTCACATTCCTTATTCGTAGAGATTCTTGTGAATTGAGTTGTAGAATTTATTACATTTATTGATATGGGGGATTGGGTCGCGCCGCAACATGTGAAATAAGGGTGGGTTGATATGGTGAAATAAGGGAGAATTTATATTGATACGGTAAGATTGGGTGCGCGGCGCAACATGTGAAATAAGGGTGGATTGTTATGGCTAAATAAGGGAGAATTATGATTTTGACTCTGATTATATGATGGGATCGAGTTGCACGCCGCAACATATATTTACTTATTGATATTTATGTGGTGGAATGAGGGAGGATTGTATCATACGGTGGAATTGGGTTGCATGCCGTAACAGTTTATGTGTTTTCTATTCCTTATTGCATTGTGTTGACTTTGTTACTTTCGTACGAGACTCTAAGTATTGGTATTTCTGGTATTTACTGATTTTCTTTGAATACTGATTTATTTTCATGAATTAACTGCCTTATTTCATTTCCATATTTTCCTTTCCTGTCTTTATTTTATATTGCACACAGGTTATTGTAAGTGACCCACCTTAACCTTATCACTACTTCGTCGAGGTTAGGCTCGACACTTACAAAGTATATGGGGTCGGTTGTACTCATACTACACCCTGTACTTCTTGTGCAGATTTTGGAGTTAGTCCCCTCGGCAGTCAGTAGTTTGCTCGGGTTGACTATCATAACAGAGACTTGAGGTACAACTGCTCAGCATTCGCAACCTCGAAGTCCCCTTCTACCTTATCTTAGCTATGTATTTTCTTTCAGGCAACTTTACTTTTATTCAGACCTTTATATGTATTGTTCTAGTAGCTCGTGTACTTGTGACACCAAATTTGGGGTTGTATTTAGATATTTCAGTTGTTATGGCTTTTTTGCATTTTATCTTAGTTATTTCAATAATTGACATTAGTTATATTTGATTTGTTTACAAATGGTTTAACACTAATCTAATGTTGGCTTGCCTGGAAAGTAAGATGTTATGCGCCATCACGGTTCCGAGGGTGGGAATTCTGGATTGTGACATGAGTATTTGACTTCGGATCGGAGTTTTGATTGTTCTGTTAGGTCCATATGGTGATTTTGGACTTAGGCATATGCCCGAATTTGCATTTGGATATCTTTGGAAGGTTTCAACACTAATTGGCGAAAGTTAGAAATTTGAAGGCTTCAAATGTTCATAGGTTTGACCGGAAGTTGACTTTGATGATATCGGGTTTGGATTGTGGTTTCGGGAATTTGAATAGCTTCATTATGGCATTTGGGACTTTTGTGCAAATGTTGAGTTCATTCCGAGTTGATTTGCTATGTTTCGGCATGAGTTTTGGAAGTTAAAAGATTTAAAGTTCACTATGTTTGATTTGAGGTGTGATTCATCGTTTCAATATTGTTATGCGTGATTTAAGGCCTCGAGTAGGTCCATGTTATGTTATGGGATTTGTTGGTATATTTGGAAGGGGTCTCGAGGGGTTCGGGTGAGTGTCGGACGAGGTTCAGATAGTTTTGGATCATTTTGGCTAGGCTGGTTTGATAGGGATTATTATGTGACCACACCTGCGGAGCTTTGGGCGCAGGTGCGGAGCCGCAAAAGCGGCAGAGGAATCACAGAAGCGGAGGGTGGAGCTGGGAGAAGGAGTACGCAAATGCGGAAGTTTCTTCGCATCTGCAAAGGCGTAGATGCAGTGGCTTTGGCATAGAAGCAGAAGGGGCGCAGATGCGGAGCTTGTAATTGCACATGCGATATCGCAGAAGCGGGCAGTAATTCTGTAGGTGCGAGTGGTCGTCTAGTAAATGGAGTCCATAGAAGTGGCTTGTGTCGCAAAAGCGATGCTGCAAAAGCGGCTATTCTTTTCACAGATGCGAAAATGCCTAGGCAGACTCTATTTAATTCGCGGTTTTGGTTCTTCTACCATATTTGGAGCTATGGAGCTCGGATTAAGATGCTATTTGAGGCGATTTTCACCATATCGATTAGGGTAACTACTCTATTTTGATTATATTTCATGAATCTATATTCATTTTTTGCATTTGATTGAGGATTTCAAGAGAGAAATTGAGGGTTTTAGTTAAACATTTCATAAGGTGAATTTATGACTTTGAGTATCGATTCAGGGTCGCATTTGAGTGAAACTAGTATAGTTGGGCTCATAATTAAATAGGTTGTCGGATTTTGTGAGTTTTGTCGGGTTCCGAGGTGCGGACCCGGGTTTGACTTTTTGGTTGACTTTGAGTAAAAGTGTAAAGATTAGACCTTTGTTGATTGGGTTCATTTCCTTAGATATTATTTGATGTATTTGAGTTGCATTTGGCTAGTTTTGATCCGTTTAGAGGTTGATACACGTGGGATGGCGTTTCTTGAGTATGGTTTGGTTTGCTCGGTATTGGATTCGACTTGTTCAAGGTAAGTAACATTTCTAAACTTGGTGCTGGCGTTATGAACCCCTGAATATATGAGTTATGTGTTTGGTGTTAAGGTGACGCACATGCTAGGTGACGGGCGTGCGGGCGTGCACCGTGTGAGTTATGACTCGATTGATTCTGTGATACTGTGTAGTATCCATGAAGTTCATACGTATTAGAGTAATTGAGTTATGATCCATATTAGAAACCATGTTTAGGCTATATGCTTATCCTGCTGGAACCCAGTGAGTTCATTCTGTTGTTGAGTTATTTACTTAAAAATCAATTACATACTCAGTCATACTCATTCATTGCATATCATATCTCAGTCTCTGATATCATTTGTCTCACATCATATTATCATTGTTTGGGCCGATTGGCATGAGATTTGTGAGGCCGAGAGACTAGAGAGAGTGATGATTGAGTGAGGCCGAGGGCCTGATTATGAGGATGTGTATGGGATCGGGCTGCACGCCACAACAAGCTTTATTGATTCATGCCATGATTGGCTTATATTAGCTCATGAGCTACCCCTCCGTAGTCTGACTTACTAGTAATGAGCGCAGGTACCTACTGAGTGCCGAGAGTGAGTGCCGAGCGATTGGGAGTGCTGAGTGACTGTGAGGACTGCGCGAATTGATACTCCGAGAGTATGCAAATGATTTTATCACTGCATTCCATTACAGTTGGCATGCATACTTGGCATGTAGGCATTGAGATGCATTTCCTTATGATGTACGACATTGTGACATTCATGACATCACTAGCACATTGACATGTAGGCATAGGGACGTACTTACTCATATTTTGGTGATTTCGGTGAAAGATTTGGATTTTACTGTTATACTTGAATAACATGCCTATTTTTCTGTAACTGTGAACAAGCCGAGCATCATATCCTTGATATATTTCTTATACTACTTTTATTATGTTGTTATGAGTTGTTGTTGGCTATTGGTGTTGGACTTTGACCGTTGCCAAGCTCGCCACTGCTTTCAACCTAAGGTTAGGTTTGTTACTTATCGAGTACATGGGGTCGGTTGTACTCATACTACACTTCTGCACCTTGCGTGCAGATTTTGGAGCTGATGTTGCTGTGTATGGCGAAAGCTAGCATTGAAGACGTACATGCATTCCGGTTATAGTTGCCTCTTGTTCATGGTAGCTTTAGACTTATGGAAATCTGTTTATGTACATTTCGGACAGATGATGTATTTATTTCATACTAGCTCTGTAAACTCTAGATTTTAGAAGCTCATGATTTGTACTACCAATCCTTGGAAAGTGTATAAAAGTTTAGTTATTTCTTCATTTATTTTCTCAGTAAACCTCATTAAATTTTATTATTATTAATTAACTTACCTAGCGGGTTGGGTTAGGTGTCATCACGACTAGTTGGATTTTGGGTCGTAGCAAGTTGGTATCAGAGCTCTAGGTTCGTTGGTTCTATGAGTCATGAGCAAGTGTCTAGTAGAGTCTTGCGGATCAGTATGATGACGTCCATACCTATCTTCGAGAGGCTACAGGACATTTAGGATAAACTTCCCATCTTCCTTTCTTTATCATGCAACATTGATTCAACTTGAAGCGTATCACTTTTAATTTCCTCTGCTCACTCATATGCGTACGTGAGTGCTCGGTATCAATTGTGGATCGACAACTTGTGATTCCATGGATGAGGTGCGAATGTGTTTTCTGTGTGCTGGTGATGGGCCAGTTTGGAAGACTTGAGGCCGAGTTTGGACCACAACTTAGGCTCGGTAGTTTCAGTTGTGTGAGCATGCGCTTTTGGACTTCTATGTCCAGTGGTGTCCCTATAAGTGGGACTGATGGCTCAGTGAGTAGTTGGATGGCTATATAATGAGTAGGATGTGACTGCGGGATGTGTTCAGATGGATTGAATGTGACAGGAAGAGTTTGCTTGAGATGTGAAAAGGATTATTGGATGCTCGATTATTTTAGATGTGTCATACAATCTTGAGTTATGAAGATTTTTGAGAGATTCTTTTGTGTTATTTCACTTGTGGAACGAAGTAGATTTTCATGTCTTATTGACGAGTTCAGACTCTGGAAGATTACGTGATTGCGTAGTAGTTGTGGCTGTGAAGGGTATAGAGAGATGTCAGTTTGAGGCTAAGTAGGTGGGTTGTCACCTGTAGGGTAATCTACGGATGTGTGATCCTTATGATGTTCTGTGGAGGGTTTCTTTTCTACCAGTGGGTTATATGTGTTACGATTTGAGTTTGGATCAGTTAAGAAAGTTGACCTAACTGTCACAAGTATGAATGCGGGCTTAGCGGATGATTTGAGGTATTTTATGGGTTGTGTTGTAGGAGCTTGTGAAGGATTTAGCTGAATCTCACTGCAGGATTATGGCAGTAATAAAGTATGGGTATTGTGAGTTATCAAATATTTTATTCAATGTCTTTGAGCCAAGTGGGGGAGTCTACCATCGACGATTGGATTTCATGGTTATGTGTTGTATTGGTTTCGGTCTGAGTCATACTTGTGGATAGGTTATGACTTGCAAAGGTTGGTTTTGAGGATGACTTAAGCAAGGAAATTTCTGGATGCATGATGTATTACACTTTATGGAGCTATGGTAATCTTGGAATGATTCGGGTTTATTGTTCATGATGGATGTAATGTACTAAGATAAGGGATTCACTCGGTTTCTTAGAGGTGTAGATTGCTTCTTTGGGTATTATTGAGCTAATAGGGTACAAGTCGTTCAGCCCGTTTGGGGCTGTGCAATTGAGATTTGAGCAGAATGGATGATTCTCGAGAAGGTTCTAATGGATTCAATATTTAAATGTAGCAATTGGGAATTTTTCTGGATTTGTAAATGGGTAGAATCTGAGATTTGCATCGGATGGTGTCGGGGCTTAGGGTATTTTAGTATTATAAAGGTAAAAGGAACAACTTTAAATTCACATAAGGTCTCTTCAGAGTAGGTGTCTCGATTGTGGTACTTTTAGGGTGCTAAGAGAGAATACAAAGGCTTATGGGCCTTAGTGCGGTGTGGTTTTATGCTAGGATCTCTTGTGATGAGCTTTGGGTAAGGATCGTGGAGTTCTAGCAAGGTGAAGTGTCAACTTGAGGGTAATTAGGAAGGAACTCGGAGAAATAGGACAACTTGGTAGTAGGTTGGATCAGCATGGTAATGGATATGATTAATTCCTTAGGTACTTATGATGTGGTCAGTCTCTACAGGTGTTTTGTGGCAATACTCATAGGATTGGCGACCTGTGTAACTTGGTTGAGTTCGAGGGATTCAGTTCCGATGGCTTGGTTATATGCATATCGGTTTCAGAGAGTTCTCGATGATTTCTACCACGGTTTGAGGAGGATATTTCCTACTACCGTGAGGAGCTTGACTGATCTGGTATGTATTCTGCTACTGACTTAGAGTTGATTATGAGATCCCCGTGCTTTTCATATGATGGCATAATATATGCGGTATGTTGTGTGGGATTGAGATTTGCATGTGCAAGCTCGCAGTTCAGTTTGGGAAGGGAAGGTCAGGGATTCTTAGACAACATGGACAATTCCAGAGGACTAGATGAAAGCTATCACTACTTGGTATTGCTTGAGAAGGGTGCGCATTTCAGAAAGTGCATTGTGTATTGACTTACGGATGCTTCATTGGTGTTACGGTACTCGCATGGTTGATCGACTGCTGATATTCAGATTTTTGCTTTATGGCACTGAAGAATTATAGAGGTATTCCTCATGGGATGACCGTGTATGAGAGATGTGTTAGACATTCGGGAGGTGGAGTTGGGATCAGTTATGGTGATTCGTGTGTTCTATAGATTTGGAGTCTGGGAGTTCTCAAGAGCAGATTGTTTTGTGGTTGTGGATAGTGAAGATATGGCCAAAGTTAGCCAAATGGTAGTATATGTTATGGTTAGATCATTGTGAACCTTTGGAGGCCTATTTATCAATTTGGGGGTGACCAGAGTTGATTTGGTGGCCCATTGGTAGGCCCAATGAGGATGTGTATTCTACATTGGGTCAGATTTGTGGACTCAAAACTGTTAGAGTTGAGGGGTGTGTCATTCGGGTAGAGTTGAGCTTGTTCGTGTTCTGATATGTTCTATGTGTTACTTTTCTATGCTAAGAGGGGTTGTGATTCATTGGTTATATGCACACATGGTGCGGTTCTATTTGGACCTTGTAGCAAAATTCGAGCGAAATGGTTATTGGGGTGTTGAATGGTTGATTGTACCTTGGTTATGGTCTTTTCAGGCTGTGGTATATTGTGTTATTTTCTTCTCCATGGATGTTCATGCACTTCATGTACTTGATGTCGAATTACGCGTGGTTGTTGTTTTTGAGCATTGTGGCTTGAGATATTTCATATGGGCCAGTGTTTGGATGGGGTCACGCATTGCAATTGGGTTATGTTGGGATATGACCCTTGTGATAGATTCGTGTGTCTTGTTTCTACTATGTGTGATATGTTCGTAGCATTTGTGTTGTGGTGGTACTTGTTGAGCTTGCGAGACGGTTCTCTCATTTGAGTCATTTTCCATGTTTGTGTACATTTGAATTGTGTCCTATTGGTGCACAGATTGCACGGTTTGTGGCTTTAGGTTGTATTGGAATGGCATGCCAATAGAATGATTGTGTTTAAGGAGATGAGGTCATTGGATCTAGAATGGGTACTATCAGATTTTATTACAGTATGCATGAAAGAATAATATCAGAAGTCGACTTAGACTTTGGCTTTGGTTCTTATCAGATGAGAGGGAGCTCCATGACTTGTTGACCTAATGAGTGATTATGAGTTTCCGCGTGTTTCTTCCGTCCTGAGCAGTGTACGAAGATTGGAACAAGATTTTTATTTGATATGAGGTTCATTGCCGGTACCGAGTTTGTTTTTAAGCATCTACAGTGATTGAAAATTATTGCTATAAGTATGCGAGCTATGTGGTATATCATGTGATTTCTTCTTGGGTTATGGTTATGGCTTGATACAACTTGTTTAGACTATACAGTATGTAGATGTGAGATTTGGGTCTTGTAAGAAATTCCAGGTGTTAGAAATTAGGTTCTAAGGTTTACGGACTAAGGTTAAAGTAATGATCTTCAGTCATGTTATTTTGTCAGGCTTACAAAGTTTGGGGTGACATGAGATCACCCCCGGGTATGTGCATGGTAAGGTTACATGGCGGTTTGATGGATTTAGAGCGACTCTTAGCACGTTCGAACACGAACGTATTTTTAAGTGGGGGAGGTAGTAACGACCCGACCAGTCGTTTTGATCATTTGCATTTCGTTCAGCCATTTGAAATCTTGAGTAGCTTCATATGATGTATTATGACTTGTGTGAATTGTCAGTTTTGGTTTTCACATGTTTCAGAATTTGTTTAGAAGAATGAATTTCATGATTGAAGCTTTAAGTTAGATGGGTTGACCAAGATTGACTTTTGAGTATTTGATCTCGGATCAGAGTTTTGATGGTTTCGTTAGGTCCGGATGGTGATGTTGGACTTGGGTGCATGCTCGGATTTGCATTTGGATATCTCTCGAAGGTTTCGACACTAATTGGCGAAAGTTAGAAATTTGAAGGTTTGGAATGTTCATAGGTTTGACCGTGAGTTGACTTTGATGATATCAGTTTTGGTTTGTGGTTCCGGGGATTTGAATAGCTTTGTTTTGTCATTTGGGACTTGTGTGCAAAATTTGATTTCATTAAGGGTTGATTTGATATTTTTTGGCACGAGTTTTGGAAGTTGAAAGATTCAAAATTCATTAAATTTTATTTCAGGTGCGATTCGTCATTGCGATATTTTTATGCATGATTTGAGGCCTCGAGTAGGTCCGTGTTATGGTATGTGGTATGGGACTTGTTGGTATTTTTGGACGGGTCCCGAGGGGTTCGGGTAAGTGTCAGACGAGGTTCAGATCGTTTTGGATAATTTTGGCTAGGATGGTTTGGTAGGGATTCTGGTGTGACCACACCTACGGAGCTTTGGGCGCAGGTGCGGAGCCGCAAAAGTGGCAGAGGAATCGCAGAAGTGGAGGGTGCAGCTGGGAGCTGGAGTACAATAATGCGAAAGTTTCTTTGTATCTACGAAGGCACAGATACGGAAGGGGCGCATATGCGGAGCTTGTAATCGCACCTACGATATTGCAGAAGCGGGCAGTAATTCCGCAGGTGCGAGTGGTCATCTGGTAAGTGGAGTCTGCAGAAGCGGTACTTGTGCCGCAAAAGCGGCTATTCTCTTCGCAGATGCGAAAATGCTTGGGCAGACTCTATTTAATTCGAGGTTTTGGTTCTTCTACCATATTTGGAGTTATGGAGCTTGGATTGAGATGCGTTTTGAGGCAAAATTCACCATATGGATTGGGGTAAGTGTTCTCTACTCGGTTTTGATTATATTTCATGAATCTATCTTCGTTTTTTGCATTTGATTGAGGATTTCAAGAGAGAAATTGAGGGTTTTGTCATAAAGCGGATTTTTGAGTTTTGAGCTTCGATTCAGAGTCGGATTTGAGTGAAACTAGTATAGTTGAGCTCGTAATTGAATGAGTTGTCAAATTTTATGAGTTTTTTCGGGTTTCGAGGTGTGGGTTCGGGTTTGACTTTTTGGTTGACTTTGAGTAAAAGTGTAAAGATTCGACCTTTATTTATTGGGTTAGTTTCCTTAGACATTCTTTGATGTATTTGAGTTTCTTTTGTCTAGTTTCGAGCCATTCAGAGCTTGATACATGCGTGATGGAGTTTCTAGAGTGTGGTTTGGTTTTTCTGGTATTAGATTCAGCTTGTTCGAGGTAAGTAACACTTTTACACTTGGTGCTGAGGGAATGAACCCCTGAATATACGTGTTATGTGTTTGGTGTTGAGGTGACGCACATGCTAGGTGACGGGCGTATGGGCGTGCACCGTGTGAGTTATGACTTGATTGATTTTGTGGTACTATGTAGTAACCTAATCTTGTTTCTATCCATGAAATGCTTGCGTATTAGAGTAATTGAGTTGTGATCTATGTTAGAAATCATGTTTAGGCTATGTGCTTATCCTGTTGGAATCTAGTGAGGTCATTTCTGTTGTTGAGTTATTTTCTTAAATTACAATTACATACTTAGTCATACTTATTCATTTCATATCATATCTCAGTCTCTGATATCATTTGTCTCACATCATATTATCATTGTTTGGGCTGATTGGCATGAGATTTGTGAGGCTGGGAGACTAGAGAGATTGATTACTGAGTGAGGACGAGGGCCTGATTGTGAGGATGTTTATGGGATCGGGCTGCACGCCGCAACAAGCTTTATTGATTCATGCCATGGTGGACTTATATTAGCGCTTAGGAAGGATCTGCCCCTCCGTAGTCAGACTTACCAGCAATGAGTGCAGTTACATACTATGTGCGAGTGTCGAGTGACGACGCGAGTGCCTAGAGTAAGTGCCGAGCGATTAGGAGGAGTGAGTGACTGTGAGGACTGAGTGACTGTGAGGAGTGCGTAACTGTGAGGACTGAGTGACTGTGATGACTCAGCGAATTTATACTCTGAGAGTATGCATATGGTTTTATCACTGTGTTGCATTACAGTTGGCATTCATACTTTTCATGTAGGCATTGAGATGCATTTTCTCATGTTGTACGACATTGTGACATTCATGACTTCACATGCACATTGACATGTAGGCATAGAAACGTACTTACCTTATGCTATCTAAGAATGAAATATCTTATCTGTTGTTGAATGTTTTTGGGAAAAATCACAGATTTCTGACTTAATAATCATATTTTGGTAATTTCGGTGAAAGATTTGGGTTTTACTATTAAACTTGAAAAGCATGCGTATTTTTCCATAACTGTGAACGAGCCGAGCATCATATCCTTGAGTTATTTCTTGTACTACTTTTATTATGTTATTATGAGTTGTTGTTGGCTATTGGTGTTCGACTCTGACCATTGCCAAGCTCGTCACTGCTTTCAACCTAAGGTTAGGTTTGCTGCTTATTGAGTACATGGGGTAGGTTGTACTCATGTACCTTGTGTGCACATTTTGGAGCTGATGTTGTTGTGTATGGCGGGAACTGGCATTGAAGATGTACCTGCATTCCAGTTATAGCTAACTCTTGTTCATGGTAGCTTTAGACTTATGGAAATCTGTTTATGTACATTTTAGACAGGTGATGTATTTATTTCATACTAGCTTTGTAAACTCTAAATCTTAGAAGCTTATGGTTTTTACTACTAGTCATTGGAAAGTGTATAAAAGTTCATTTATTTCTTCATTTATTTTCTCAGTAAACCTCATTAAATTGGATTTTTGTTAATTGGCTTATATAGCGGGTTGGGTTATGTGCCATCACGACTAGTTGGATTTTGGATTGTGACACATTCGATCAATCATTATAAACCAATTCTACCCTATACAAATAGTCCCCCTGCTTTCCAGTGGCATATCTATGCATTATTGGAAAGTTGGTGAAGATCCCTTTCTTGGCAGGAAATTTTCTGAAAACCTTATGAATAGTTTCTAACGCTTGAAAGGACACATGTCTTCTAGCATTTAATACCCCAAATACGTGTTGCCCCACGATTCAACAGTATTTTTGCTCATTCTCGAGGTAATCATGACCACAATTTTTGCCTTCTATATCCTTACTTATACTCATTATTTTACCTCCTTCACTTCCAAAACTTTCATAAGTTCATCACCTTCTTTTTACTTAGCCTCCTTCTACTTTCATCTTTTTTTGTCTTTTTTTTAAAAATACTTCACTACCCTTTTACTTCCATGGCTTCTTTTACTGAATCTCTCAAAAGCTCTGGTCTTCTCTTTGGTGGAGGCCCGAAGAGAAATAAAGACAAAGATGTTGATGTTGACATTGATCCTCCCATGGTATGCACCATCATACCCAAACGCATGATCATCGCCAATGACTTCTAAGCAAAGTTTCCCTCTGCGTCTCCACAGACTTGGGCTGTTAGAAGGTACCTTCCTCTATTCGCCCTTCCAGTATTCATGCTGTGAAGGAGGACTGTAACTATCCAAAACTTAACGTCATTGCTCCAGACATTATAGAGTGGGTTACCTTTACCAAGGAAGGTTTTACGTATGCCTATACGTATCCCTTCACCTTGGGTCCGTTTTCCTTGAGCGGGGGGCTCAACCCCGTGATCTTAGAGTTTTGCCACCGGTACCAGGTCTGGTTGGCAAAGTATGCCCATCTATATGGTGAACGGTGGCTTGCCTACACTAGTTGTGCACGGAGACTGGTAAAACCCTAACCTTGACACACATTATGAATCTTTATTCCCCCAAAATCTTCTGTGGGGGAGTAATAAATTTCAGCAAAAGTGTCCACCACGCCCTTCTCACTAGCGTGGATGACAACAATGATCATGGATAGATAGAGCGGTTTGTCATCATTGCTACCGGTGATATCATCCCGACCACAACTCCATCCTTTCCTGAATTATGGAATCATTTACGTGAGTTTCTAATTTATTCATATCTTTCCTTCATAAAAAGATTGTTTCCTGTCATCGTTGACCTCTTTGTTTTCGTTATTTCAACTATTCGGTGGACACCACCATGGGTTCAAGGCTGGACTAATGAGTTTAGAAGATTCTAGATATTACAATGCCAGAAAACCCGCCAGTGGAAGAAAATGGCCTCCAAATACGGGTGGAAGGCCAAGAACCATGGTAAACTGAATCTTTTTCACTTTTGTCTATGTATGTACATAACTAACCTTTGCTAACTTCTATATTTTTTCTTGATTCAGGACTCCCGCAGGGCTCTATCACCTGGCCCGAAGTTGATGTTCTGGCTGACCCCACGGAGGCCGCGAGGATACTACAAATTTCCCTTGCTCAAAGCGGTGCCCTCGGATGTGCTTCTGGTGGAGGTGCTTCCTCTCGGATTCCTCAGCTAGAGAACAAGCAACCAAAAAGATGGCGTTCTTCCTCAGCTATGGATAAAAATAAGAAACTAAAGACCACAAAAACCGAGTCGAACACAATGGTTGTTATGCAAAATGTAAAAGCGAGTGATGAAGTGTTTCCCCTCCACAAAAGAAGAATAACTTTATTAGCTCAACCGGGAGCTCAACCAGGAGAGCTTCCTAACCCGATCATAGAAGAGGTCTAAGCACTTTAGGGCGAGATGGATCTGGTAGATAATAGTAATTCTCACTGTCTTGTCCCCATTGTTGTTTCTGGTCCAAGGAGCTCGGATCCCGAGCCTCTTTTTCCTTCGGACACTGAGCAACCAATAATTTAGGGCTCAATTACTCAACCCCTTCTCTAGATCCCCGAGGGTGAATGAGTGCCACTCTTTCGGTTTCGAAGGGGTGCTACCTGCTGTCTAGGCCGGTGGAGGTTGCTAACTACCTGAAGCCACTAGCTTTAGAGAAGGAAAAGAAGAATATACGCTCCTTTTCGGGAGAATGTCTGAATAATGCAATGCATAATATGGTAGTGGTATCGTATTTGCTCTCTTATTGCTTGTTTTCTACTTATTTGTTGTAACGAGGTTTCTGACCTTGATATTTCTTTAACAGGCCAACTTCCTTGCTTCCAAGGGCCTTTCAGAGATTGATTCTTGATAAACAAGGACTTGCCTTCGAACGAGATCAATTGTTGGCCGAAAGGAATCAACTTATTATGTGTCTCTCGGTAGTGGAGGCAAAATCTACCAAGGCAGGCAATCTTGAGGCCTAGTTGCATCAAAGTGAGAAAGACGTGAATGCTAAGGCTAAGTGGTCTGAACTTCAATATGTTGCGCTTGCTATTGCCGAGCGCGAGTCTGACTTCGTTGAACAAGTGAATAACTTAGAGGTAGCCTTGAGCTCCAAAATCGAGGAGGCTAAAGCCGTTGAGGACAAGAGGGCTAAGAAGGAGGAGAGGTTTAGGAAGATCATGGAGAAAAATCGGCTTTGCCTATCTACAATCCGTGATATTGACTCTAGCCTCGGCGCCACGAGATCCAAAAAGGATGGTCTTTAGGACGAGGTAGACATGTTTTAGTCAAAGCTCCAGTACCAATGGGATTCTCTCGTATTTGAAAAGACGTATGTTATGTATCATATGAGTAGAAAAATCTTGGAAGAGGCCACAGCGGGCGTTGTTGATATCGATAATTGCATCGCTAAGGCCCGAACATTGGAGTTAACTGCTCGAGAATGTCCCCGTGCTCACCCTACCGCATCTGACTCTTTCAGTACTAGTTCTGAGTATTTGGGAACTGAGGATGAAATTGAAGAGAATGATAATAAAAGCCAAGGCCCCGAACTAGCGGCTGATCCGCCCACTTCTACCGTTGGGCGTAGATGCCTCTCTCCTCCGAGCTCCGATGGTGATAATGCTTAGATTTGTTCCTTTGTGGTTTTATTTTGTACTTTTGCAATTATGCCAAACTCTTTATCTGGTTTGGCATTTTGATAAATGAAGAAGATTTTTGCTTAAGTATTGTGCAAAAGTTATGCTTTTTGCGTCAAATTAGATAAGGCTTCGGGTGTATGTTCTTCCGATAGCTTTCTGTTCCGGGCATAAACTCTAGCGGAATCAACCTTTTACTATGAGGGGTTCATAAGAGAGGGCCCTCTTATGCTTATGGTGCTCTTGAAGAGGACGTCTCCTGTTTATTCCGGCACAAGCATTTGAAATTTTTTGTTAACTTTCAAATGATAAAATCAACTCATCGTTTGGACAAGAAACAAGATAAAAATAAAAGGATTTTATTTTATTCCTTCTATCTTTAAAATTACATAAGCATTCGTTTGCTAAAAAAAAGAAACTGCCAATACAAGTGTCTAACATGTACAACTTATTCTAGCCAGCCCCGGTCCCGATAAGACATTATTATTCCCGAGTCTCGTAGTCCCTGGTTCTCGCAACATTCTTATTATTGTATCTGGTATTATTCCCCAGTGTTCGAATGTGAATTGGAACAATGGAAGTCTTGCTTTGTTTGTTGAATCACTTGTGAACGGTTGAATAGTCTTTGGTTCGATGTCAAGATTTACTTCCCATTAGGAACTTGCCATCGAGCCAAAGATTATTTAACCATCCCATAGTGGTTTATCATTTCAATGCCTTATCATTTAAAGGTCTTAACCTTGCCACTGACGCTCCTCTCATAGTATGTTTTTCGTTGCTGCCTCATTAAAAACCTTGCCAGAAAAAACCGATTGGGACAAAAATTGTTCGAAGGGAAAAAGTGTACAGAACATACTTTTAGTATTGATAGGATCCATCAGCAGTAATACCTTTTGATGTGAGTCACATTCTAATTGCTTGGAAATTTGACTCCATATTGATTTTCTAGCTCATACGATCCTTTGTCAATGACAGCTGAAACTCGGTAGGGGCCTTCCTATGTTGGACCCAACTTTCCAACGTTGATCTCTCTAGTGTTCTGAGTCATCTTTCTAAAAACCAAGTCTCCCACTTTGAAGTAACGGAGATTGTCCCAACTCCTATCTGAATATTTCTCAAGGATTACAATGTCATAGCTGCGAGACTAAATTCTTTATATTGGGGTTCACTACGTTTATATTGCACGATATGTGGATTTATCTATAACCTCTTGTCCATCCATAACTAGATTCTTCCTGAATCAACTACTAACTACTCGTTGGTCCATTCTTACATCTATATTCCACGTAATCGCTCTTGGGCTATTTCCTTTGTCTTAAATTACTTCTCGTATTGGCTCCTTATGTATCAGGTGTTCATTCACACTTATTTATCAATAACATCCTGGTAGGAAACCTTACTGCCTTTCCCTAACGTCGTGCTTGCATAATGTTCTGGAGTCGTAACATATATGTAGGATCAGAATAAGTGCAATCACATTCCTTCCGCCTTTTTACCGTATTCTTCTTTTACTATTCCATAGTTACCTGAACCACTTAAATCTGACTTAATACCATATCACACCATCTTCCCCCTTTAGGGGAGTAATAATATTTAATGCTATGAAGATTTACCTATAAATGTTTTACCTCTTCATCTTCAGTGGCTTTTCACATCTTCACATCTTCACTAACTCTTACTCACCTTGCGGTAACCCTTATGTACCAGGGATAACTAAAATTTTTATGCACGACGGTGATACCTAGTGTAACTAGCACACTTATTCCCTTAAGCTTAATCTTCTCACAGTGCTTGCTTTAGGTAAGCGTCTTCCTAAATGACTTTTAAAGGCTATTCTTCTGTTGTCCATTCTATTATTGCTGGAATGCGATCTCTAAAATTCTCATGATGTTGACTATTATCAAATCTTCTGATCCCTAATTCATGTTCAATTTATATTGTTCACTAGCCCAAACTGATTTCTATTACTCCGAGGATCTAACGTTTCCTTCTAGAATTACGTTGGAGTCACCAACTCATTTCTCGAAATGAGGATATGGCTTTATGTCTTATACTCTTATATTGTCTCAAGGCCTGTCACCTCTTGTCTTTTCCTTCACTTGACTACAGACTTTGTCATCATGTCATCTTTTGGTCTACCGTTATTACCCATTTATCACATCTTACTCATAATGCTTCATTTACTCTCTTCTTATTCTCCTGCTAACATCTCTATCTATTACCTTATTCTGAAAACTCCAACAAAACATTCTTTCACCTTCAGCTCCCCTTGTTCCATACACTGGCTCTTTGGGTCGCCTAACATTCTCTCTTTACTAGGGACATGAGCCATATTAAGGTAAATATTTATCCCTTCTAGGATTCCAGTGCCTATCTTCAGGTTTGTAATAATATCCTTCGAAAATGTCAGCTAACGCTAATAACCCATCCAATATTTTGAGTTACTTGAACCCAGCTAGATCCTTGTTTCCCATCATTCTCTTAAACTATATATGTTAGCTCCCATAAGGCATAATTAAGATGGGTGTGGACAATTTTACATACCTTTGTTAATGTTGAAGGTAACTCAGAATGCTTATAATTCTCTACCTGAATTGTAAATACTGATAATCCTGACAAACTGGGTACCTCGTACCCTTCTGCACCTTGCTTCTTTTACCTATTAATACATATACTTTTACCTTCTGATACTCCCATGGTATGCTATTCGCGGGGTGTGTTAGATATTCCTATCTTAGGGTCTTAAGAAAAAAATTTGCACATATGGTATGCATGATCTGATAGGGCCTCAATTTGGGCCACGCTGTCAAGAATTATCTCTCTACTAGTGCCCTTACCTGTTGTTGTATTATCCCTCTGGCTAGTGGTAATTTTTCTAATTGCAAATATATCTGTATAATTAACAAACATAAGTCCTGACTCAAACTCTTCTAACTCAGCTCTATAGCACGATTTGGATTTGAAAGAAGGGTAATAAACTCCTAAATGCCTTGTAGCTTCCTGTTTATATAGTGTGGTGCACAACACATCTATAAACAAGGTTCTACTAAACACGACTTGTAGACTCCCTAGGATAGAACTACTCTGATACCAAGTTTGTCACCCCCAAACTGGGGAGGCTGGCACCCGGTGCTATACTCGGCCCGAGTGTAGCACTCCGTAACTATGAAATCTGAAGGGGTAGACCTTAACTTAGGCCGACGAGGCCTACCTACAAGCTCACAATACCAATCAAGACCGACGGGCCTGAATTATATGAAAATAATGTCTCTCTCATCTAAGGGATAACATACACAAAAGCTTATATATATATATAAACTGTGCAGGCCGATGAGGCTTCCATGAACATCTACTGATATATTACAGTACTCGTCTACAAGCCTCTAGAAATAACAGAATTGTATCATGGTCTAGACAGGGCCTCGACATGCCCATCAAACCTGTATATATAAAATGGACTCCAAAGTCTAAATTTGGTAACTTGGGGGGAGTAGAGCTTACCAATCCGGCTGATGTCTAACTATGTCTACTGGAAAGGTCTATCCAGCTCTCTACCAAGACTCGCAGGCATGAAATGCAGCGCCCCTGGCAAAAAGGGACGTTAGTACGAAATAATGTACAGTATGTAAGGCAATAAAATATCTAAAAGCTGAAACTGAACTGATAATATAATAACTAAAATTAATTGGGAGTCAAAGATGATCTGAAGATATGCTTACCTACTGATAGTGACTTAACTCTCTCAATATAGTAAGTAAAATAGTTATCCGGCCCAATAAGGCTCGATACATATATGATATAACTGCTCTACCGTAGTAGGCTCGCTCACAGCGTTCGACCATATTAGGCTCGGTATATCGGCCATTTGGGGCTCGCTCATAGGCACTCGACCACAGTAGGCTTGGTATATAACTTACCATCTGATCTGAGTTTGCCCGATAAAGGCCTGCCTACCGATTATAGTTTGATGGTGGTGAAAATACTATAATACTGCCCAATAGGGGCCTGCCAACCGATTATAGCTCGATGGTGGTGAAAATATTATAATACTGTATGTATATGTATGTGTATATATATATATATATATATATATATATATATATATATAAATCCTCCGCTCTCTTGACTGGAAGAAGACAATACTTAACTGAAAATAAAATCCCGATAAGGGAGAATACGATAACTTATGAGATTAGGATAACGTATATAAATTCAGGAATACAAACTTCTCATTATGTCTCATTATCACACACATGTAGTTATGAGATCATGCCAAAATAAAGGAATGATTTAGCCTTAACACACCTTATCACAATCTGTCCAATAACCATGTTGAACTCGTCTCGTCGCACTTCAATCTACAACAACGATAATAATGCTATAGTTAAGCTACGAAAGATGCAACTATCGTACAACAAACGACAAGCTTATTTTATATTAAAACAGGCAGCATCTCCCCTGTTTTCCTTGCTTTCCCAAGTCCATAAACCAACAAGAACCCATACAAACTTCACTTATATACTTTCAGCACCGCAACATAAATCAAGCTACAGAACAACAAGTGCATAAAACATCATAACGATACTAATATATAACACGATGAACGACAAGATCAGATTGAATCCCTTTCGAACCCTTTAACCCCTAAGTGATTCATTCAAACTTAACAAAATATCCAACATGATATTAAGTATAATGGGAATACTTCTAACCTCCTATTCATCTCCTAATTCACCCTCAAACAACAACAACAAGTACAACTTTCCATTGTTATGTTGTCCTTACTCTTCATATTCACAGTACCAACAACAAGTTTGAAATGTATAAAATATATTATAATAACAACATCATAAGAAAGTAATTTTCCAAGGTTTCTAACCATTTAAAGTTCATAGAAACAACCTTTTCAAAACAGTCCATTAAAAATAATAACATCTCAAACTATTTCAAGTCACCTCTTGTAGTATTTTGTCAAATAATGCAACCACTATACAAACTACTTCAAGTACATGTAGTAGGATATTATACACTTATACTTAGAAACAACATGAAATTTTAGCCAAACACAGCCTACAACTATCCTTAATGACTCCACAATACTATAGGTGTTGTATTCTCTTTTTGAATCAAAATTTGGTATTCAAGTTGGTGTGTAAACACTTGTAGTTTCCCTTGAAACCCCAGTATATATGAATAAGAGACTGATTCTTATCTTAATCAACAAGAACAATACGAAACCTGAGGTTACTTCACTTTGAATAATCCTCCAAAATAGCCATAAGATAAAGAACTACGATCTAGAAAGTACCACAAGATTTCTAGCATTCATGTCTTTATCTTTGGTTTTCACTCTAGAATCATGGAGACTGATTTGAAAGTGTTTTGGGTGAGTATAGGGTCTGTTTGGGTCATAAAATGAACCCAAATGATTCTTGCCCTATCTTTAAAGGTTGGAGAATCATCAACCGCCTAAGTGGGTCCCATAGGGACTGCCTGCACATTCTCGCGAATATCTCTCTACTCCGGTGCCATATCGACAAACAGTTTAATGAGTTAGAAACTAGACTCGTGGATCTTCAATTTGGTAGGTAGATGATCCCGTAACTCCATGTATATTGGGAGAATAGCTCAGGTACATTTGACCTAATGTTCAATACATTATGAATGTTACTTCTGATGACCTTTGCCAACATTTGTTCCACAACTCGCTTGACTTCAAACTATAATACACGACTATCATATGACTAAAATAAATCATAACATAACCTCATTATCATGTTGAGCACCCTAGTCTCGCCCCAAAAGTACATGTTATAACATTTCCAACTTGTCGACTTTTGACGAAACTTACTTTCTTCAAGTCATTTAGCTTCTAAGCCTTCCAACCCTCTTGGTACTTGTAGTTCATGATCTAAAATATTTGTAACCGCCAAGGTAATATGATTAACTTACTTTATGTACTTTCAAAGATTATTTCATTTTTGAGCATACATCAATTGAGTTACGACATACTTTTACGTACGAAAAATATGAGGTGTAACATCATTTCCCCCTTTGGAACATTCGTCCTCGAATGTCGACTGATGTGCTTATCTCTCATAACATATACATCCTCTGTTCCAATTTATGTGACCATGTTTGACTGGGCACGGAGTTTAAGAAAAAATAAAGACTTTTAGAATTTGTGGTCCTAAACAAGTTAAAAAGGGGCCCAGAGTATTTGCGTGGTTATAAAAGCTTCTCATTAAGGGTAGAATTGCAAGTTTAAGCTAAATTGTTTCTAAATTTAAAAAGGGGTCACTTTTTTTGGAACAAACCAAAAAGGAAATAGGTTCACATAAACTAAAACGGAGGGAGTATCTCTTATGAATACATTAATACTGTCCTTGACATCTAGGCCACTGTTAAGTGAATAAATTCAAAAGTCAGGGCATTCCTCCCTTTAGGACTTTTTATCACAACACGACATGTGGTCAGAATTCGTCCAATCTCATAACTATTTCTACATTCTATCATGCATCCTGTATGACTCTGTCCTTGTATGCGCGCTTATGCAACTCTTCTCTCCTTTTCCCTCCAGCTTTTAGCCAATCTCTAGGACTCACTTTATAAAAATACACTACTATGACAAGTTGTCCCTCTTGGCATCTATAGGTGCACCAACTGTGCATAGCGCTGACATTTGTCGCATTTCTGAACGAACGTCTTTGTGTGTTGTTCCATCTAGGGCCAGTAGTATCCTGCTCTAACCAGCTTTAGTACCAATGAATCTGCACCAGAATGGTTCCTGCAAATTCCTTCGTGGACCTCTCTCATCACGTAGTCCACCTCTAGGATCCTAAACATCTGGCCAATGGGCCTTGGTACGATATCCTATATAATTGCCCATCCATGAGGTAGTAACGAGCCGCCTTGGTGTGTAATGCCCGGGACACCTTCGGGTCTTCGGGCAATTTTCCATGTCGAAGATATTCGATGAACGCATTCCTCCAGTCCCAGACTAGGTTGGTTGTATTCACATCACAATAGCCATCCACACCCAATACCGAATGTAGAAGTTGAATGACATTACTGATGTCAGATCCTTTCATCTCCATAGATGAACCCTAATTATCCAATGCATCTGCTTCCACGTTCTCTTTTCTTGAAATGTATGTGATCGAACACTCCTGAATAGTGCAAGCAATGCATGAACTTTCTTCATATACTATTGTATGCATTACTCCTTTATGTCAAAAATCTTGTACACTTGGTTTACTACCACCTGGGAATCATATTCGATCTCTATGACCTCAAAGCCGAGTCCTGCAACCAAAGCCTCATATTCGGCTTCATTGTTAGTTAACAGAACAATATTAATAGCCTGACTCAGGATTTCCCTTGAGGGCGTGATTAGTGCCACCCCGCGCCCAGACCCTTTTATATTTGAAGCTCCATTTTTAGATAAGGTCCAAACTCCTAATGTCATTTCCGACACCATCACCACTTCCTTAGCAGCTAAGGGAATTAAATCGGGGCTGAAATCAGCCAAAAGGTTGATCAAAACCTGTGACTTGATTGCAGTCCTGGTTTGTACTCAATGTCTAATTCACTAATCTGGACCACCCATTTAGCCAACCGGCCTGACAACTCAGTCTTGTGAATAACATTTCGCAAGGAAAAGGTTGTCACAATGACTATCGGGTCGCACTGAAAATAAGGCCTAAGCTTTCGGGAGGTGACTACGAGAGATAGGGACAACTTCTCGAGGTGCAGATAGTGAGTCTCTTCTCCTGACAAATTCTTACTAACATAATAGATAGGGAATTGCGTACCTTCATCCTCTCAGAGTAAAACAACACTTACCGCTACTTTCGATACCGCTAAATATATAAACAATTGTTCGTCTTCCCCCAGTTTTGGTAGTAGTGAGGGGCTTGATAGGTAGTGTTTCAGGTCTTCTAAGGCTTGCTGACATTCCAGAGTCTATTCAAGATTATTCTTATTCTTCAAAAGTAAGAATAAGTTATGACATTTTTCTGAGGATCGGGAGTTGAACCTGCTTAAAGCGGCTAATCTTCCGGTTAGTCTCTGTACTTCTTTAACGTTTTTTAGTTGGTTGGGGATATATTCAATGGATTTGATTTTATTGGGATTTACCTCGATCCCTCTTTGTGATACCAGGAATTCTAAGAACTTACTAGAGCTAACCCCGAATGCACATTTGTTTGGGTTAAGCTTCATGTTATGCTTCCTCAAGATATCGAAGGTTTCTTGGAGGTGTTGAAAATGATCACCTGCATTCAAAGACTTGTCTAACATGTCATTGATATATACTTCCATTATTTTTCCTATTTACTTCTCAAACATCTTGTTCATGAGTCTCTGATAAGTGGCTCCAATGTTTTTAAACCCGAATGGCATCACATTATAATAATATGTGCCAAAATTTGTTATGAACGAAGTTTCTTCCTGATCCTTCGGGTTCATCTTGATTTGATTATACCCGGAGTTGTCATCGAGAAAACTCATTAACTCGTGCCTGGCCATTGCATCAATCATTTAATCAATGTTTGGCAATGGGGACGAGTCTTTCAGGTATACTTTATTCAGGTCCTTATAATCTATGTACATTCTAAACTTGTTATTTTTTTTTGGAACCACAACTACATTATCTAACCATTCAGGATAATTTACTTCCCGGATCGAACCAATGTCGAGTAGTTGAGTTACCTCTTCTTTAACAAACCTGTTTATGACCTCGGCTATCGGGCATTTCTTTTGCCTCATCGGTGGGAAATTTGGGTCCAAGCTTAGCTTGTGCATAACTACTTCTAATGGGAAACCTGTCTTATCCGAGTGCAACCATGTGAAACAATCAACATTAGCTTTAAAAAAAATAATAAATCCTGACCTGAGTTCGGGATTGAGTCCTGTTCCCAAGTGAAACTTCCTTTCCAAGAATTCTTCGAACAAAGCCACTTGTTCGAGTTCTTCTGTAGTGGATTTGGTTGCATCTATCTCCTCTAGTACCTAAAAGTATGTTGGCACCTGGTGGGATTCCGACGATTCCTCGTCTTCATCTTCATGGGTTAGGGGAGAAGGCGTCGGCTCCGGTAATTGCTATTTGTTGGTCTCCTTCCCTTTGCTACTGGAATTCGACACTGCATTCATTTCTCTTGCCGTCGGTTGATCCCATCTTATCTTCTCGATTCCTTCCGGGGTCAAAACTTTTAACAATTGATGATATGTTGAGGGCACGACTTTCATCTCATGTAACCATGGCCTTCCGAGGATTATATTGTAACCCATGTCGTCGTATACCACTTCGAATAAGGTGGTCTTGGTTTCCCATTCGGCGTTCGTGGTGTTGATACCCAATTTTTCCATCATGTTTTTATAAATTTTATATATGCTTTTAAAATATCATTCCTGCATCATCACCAATTTACAAGAGTCGTATAAGTATTTTCTATAATTTTTCATAATTTATAAAGCTTTAAAATTAATTTTCTTGCATTTAAATTACTTGAATATGTATTAATTACCCTTTTAAATTATTTTATGATGACTTAATCATCTAAATTTATTATTTGCATCCACATATATATTTCATAATATTTTTACTTCATTTTATATAATTATATTGGTATTTGTAAACTATTTACATAATTTTGCAATAATAGCCTATATGCTATGCATAATTACACTTATTACATTATTCCTGCTAAAATAGCATTTTTATATTTTTATAATGTTACGTTATTATTTTAATCATTTTATTGCATAAGTAATATTTTATTATTTATTAATTATTTTATTTAAATAATTTTGTGTATTTAATTCTTAGCCTAATTTTAGGCTAAATTTCGGACCAAAAACTGGCCCAAAACATTTGGCTAATCCCTACTTCACTCTTCAACAACCCAAGACCAAACAACCCTCTTCAAAAACCGGCCGCGACCCGACTTTAACCCGTCCCACTCCCCTTTCAATCTTGGCCGTTGATCTCAAATGATCAACGACCCAAATTAAGCCGACCCCTTTCCATATATCCCTCCTAGCTAACCCTAGAGACACATTCACCACTTCAGTCACCTCTACTCTCTCTATTCCTCTCTTCTTATTTACAAATCCTAGCCACTGTATCTCTAAACCCTCTCTGAATCCAGCCCCAATATGGATTCCTTTTGTGATTCTCTTGCCATAATCTGCTACTACTCACGTATTCATGGTGTTACTTAGTATTTAGCTAACTTTGGTAAATGCTACTTTTTAAGACGGTCCTGATTAGGCTCTAATTTTGTGAAGATCTAGCTGGTGTTTCATCTATATTTACTCTATAGTGAACGATTCTTGCATTTTCGACCAGATTCATGGCCATTGGACTCAACTAGGGTTTGAAATTTTGATTTCCCTTTTACCAGTTCTATTATTGATTGCATGTGATATTTTCTTTCCTTATTTGTGTTTGATTGATTGTTTTTCATGTTTGATTTTTCAATTTCTACCATTATATAACCCATCCCCAATTTCCCCTTTGAACGGACTACTCTCACTATTCTCATCTTTCACTCATTCACTTACTCTGTTATACTCAAATATTTTCTGAAACTGTTGAATTCTGGGCTGATTAAAAGCCAAGACCATAATACTATTAAACGACCTCCTCCGAGCCCTTCTTGAGGCTCTTGTGAACTCTAAAGCATTGGGGATTTGAGGTTTCACTGTCTTCCTTCAATTGCTGCTGCTGAATCACCACCGATATTCTAAGTTCCTTACTCTTTTTCTCGTTTATCTTTGCAACTAGTTAGTGTTCCTTACCTTTACAATTCAAATTACTTCCCTCCTGTATGATGATGCTTATGTGAATTGTGTGTGCCACTATTGTTTGGCTCAGTTTCCCTATTATTTATGAAATTTCTAATATTGTATGATTATCACATGTTCCACTGACTATCAATCTCGATGAGGTTTCTTCTACCATTCTGTGTGTTCTGATATTACCTAAGTCCAAAGCGCCTAGATGGGTAGCTTGTTTTTTTCTAGGTGCAATAAAGCTCTAGCCCTCTTAAATGTTACTGAAACTTCTGTGATCCTTCTATTGTGTTACCTTTGTTTTCAATCATGTTTGTCTTAATGTCTCTCTACAGTTTCAATGCCCTAATTCTATTTAGATTCTACTCTTAAAATCATGAGTAGTTAACTAAAGTAATTCCTGCTCTTTGTATGTTTGCCTGATTCGAATGTTAAACCTGACCAATGCCTGGTGTGAGTGTATCTTTATACTCTGCTTTGGATTCTTGTGTTAAAAGTTACTAGTAATTCATATTTGCCCAGAAATTATTCCAAATGTATTCTTCCCTCTTCATGCTAAGTCACTCATACTTACAGCTTGCAACTTGCTCACTTTCTTAAAATGATCATGCCTATGTGAATCCTGAACCTTTCAGACTGTATATTTCTATGCTACTTGAAAGCCTCAATATTGTACTATAGTTGCATATCTTACTACCATTTTGGTTGCCACAACATTGTTCTATAGGCCATGCTTGCTAGTGCTAGTTTGCTCAGTTTCATGCCTATTGTTATCCTTAGTATGTATAATGGAACTTGTTATAGACTTGCATTCTCAAAATTAGATACTTGCTTACTAATTAGCTATAGTGCAAAGTTTTCAATATTGTTGACCTTTAATTTCTTAATAGGTTTTCTTGAAAATACTTTCTGATTGTCACAAACTGACTTACAAATCTGAGTTATGTTTTTCCCTACGTGCTTATGTTAAGATTTTCTTGTGAAGTTCACCTTTGGTCTTTATCTCTCGAGCATGTCATTGCTATATGTTAACCTTCTGGAAATTAATTCATGACCCTGCTTGCTTTGAACTCTCATGCTGAACTCCCTTGTTTGTGGATTCTTGTATGCTAGATTCCTGTAATCAAATCATGTGTATCCCAAAAAACTAGTTACCTTGAACTTGTTTGTTAATCTGAAAACCCATGTATATTTCCAATCTATGTGTTTTGCATACTCTCTATATCTTATGTGTGCTTATGTGATGTTCAAGTGTGTGTCTTATCCCTGGGACGTGTAGAATTCTTGCTTTTGTTAGTTGTGGTATTAGGGTCCAAATGAGCATGTAGAATTTGAGTTATCTTAATGATTTGGAGTTTGTATGAGTTTCCATTTGTGCTTTAATTATCTATAATTGGTAATGGATGGGCAAGAGAATTGTTTTGTTATTGGGCCCGGACTGCTGAATCTGGTTCTTGGTACTGTGGTTTCGAGCACACTATCTGCGTCTGGGATATGGGCATGTCCGAATTTTAAAGCCATTTGAAGGCCCAGATGCAACGCTGGGTTGTTTTACATTTATGATTAGGCATGTAGTTATTCCATTTTGAGCTGTAATAATTTATATCATGAATGATGGGGAGTTCATAAAAGGGGTTGGGGTATTCTAATGTTTGCATAAAAGGGGTAGAAAACATGCCTATAGGGTCTACGTGTTCTGTTTGCTATCTCGTTTAGCATGACTTATATGCTATTTCGTTTAGTATGCTGCATATTAATAGAAATCATGCCTATAGGGATTACACACACCTCACTCATACACTGTTGTTAGTCCAAGTTATTTGCCCTACTTGTTTCGATGTTACCACTGTGCACTTAGACATCATGTTTATAGGGTGTGACGACATATGCTTTGTAAATCTAGACACCATAACTATAGGGTTAATTAATTAATCAATTGCTTCTGTTATTTTCATTATACTGCCTCACTTAGATGATATACCTATAAGGATAAAGTATATAAAATCAGTTCCAACTATTAAAAATCCTGCCTATAGGATACTGTCACTCGCCTAGAAAGCCTGTCTATAAACTCAAACGCTAGTAATTATAAGTTTTCGAATTGGTTTACAGCCTATTTGCGCAAACAATCAGAGATCATGCCTACAGGACTTGCAATGCTTTCAATCTTCATATGCGATAGTCTACCAGCTGCAACACTGCTTGTATAATGCTAAAATCAGAGTCACATAGAAGCTATGACTATAGGATTTAATGACTCAAGAACGTCTTAACGCTGAAACTGTCTACTGCACAACATGAAATCTATTTGCGTGCCTTTGTTGCTATGTGTGGAGGCTAGCTTGAGCCACTTATTTGCCTTTATGTGTAGTCCTGCATGTTTTTTGAATGCGCGCCTAGTTTTATTATTTTGAGCAGCCTAAGGAAAGTCTAGAACCACCCGATAGTAGGTCCAAAGCTTTCTGGATCATAGGTATGGGACAGGTAGTGCACGCATAGGATACAGTTTAGAATTGAATTGGAGCGCCTTTAAGTAATTACTTCAACATAGTAATAGGATAATAGGAGATGATAACCTGTGCCAGCTGAATAATATGAGCAACCCCAACCCTAAGGGAGTTGAGAAGTATTATTTATGTTGCACTGGGTGATCCTTTAGGCTAAAAAACTTAGGACCCCCCATCCTTTTATATACTTGTTATTGACACTTAGTCATAGATCGACTCAGTTGTACTCTTTATGATTTTTTAAGATTTGTATCAATTAGTAATATAGTTGATCTTTATTTTATAATAGAGTTTTCAACTTCTATATCATCTTTACTTATATGATCACCTAGCTCAATTATCTAATTGACATAGCATAAATTTCGGCCAGGACCTACAGTTGTGGACCTCAAAGAGTGCCTAACACCTTCTCTTTGAGGAAATTTGAGCCCTTGCCCGATATTTGATGGTGTTGACTAGTCAAACAGAGTTATATACAAATAGGTTCCCTAACGCACGTTAAAATCGTTAGGTGGCGAATCTTCTCTTTTAATACCCATTTAAAAGAGTTGTCACATGTCGAAACCCGCTTTCGCGAGAAAACGGGGAGCAACACGTGAGCAGTAGGAACTTTTCCCATGTTGTCACACTTGCTAAGTTGAATCCAGCGAGGAGTTTTGTTGCCGGAATGATGATTCCTATTAACTTTGCTTGTTCCATAACTCTCCATTGAATAATATTGGCCGAGCTTCCTGGGTTAACTAAAATACGCTTAATATTAAAATCTAAGACATTGCGAGAAATTACCAGAGAGTCATTATGTGATAGAAGAAGTCTTCCAGCTGTTGATACCCAATTTTGACCTCACATTCCTCAAATAGTATATAGACTTTCAAAATGTCATTTTTCATCCATTATTTAATTTACAAGATTTATGCAAAAGTTTTCTATAATTTTAAAAACTTTAAAATTAATTTTCTTGCATTTAAATACTTCAAATATTTATTACTTACCCTTTCAAATTATTTTGTGATGACTTAATCATCTAAGCTTATTAATTGTATCCACATATAGGTTTCANAGCAACACGTGAGCAGTAGGAACTTTTCCCATGTTGTCACACTTGCTAAGTTGAATCCAGCGAGGAGTTTTGTTGCCGGAATGATGATTCCTATTAACTTTGCTTGTTCCATAACTCTCCATTGAATAATATTGGCCGAGCTTCCTGGGTTAACTAAAATACGCTTAATATTAAAAT
Source organism: Nicotiana otophora (assembly GCA_000715115.1). Lineage (NCBI taxonomy): Eukaryota > Viridiplantae > Streptophyta > Magnoliopsida > Solanales > Solanaceae > Nicotiana > Nicotiana otophora. The sequence goes on from AWOL01S0033909.1 coordinate 115,458, forward strand.
CTAAGACATTGCGAGAAATTACCAGAGAGTCATTATGTGATAGAAGAAGTCTTCCAGCTGTTGATACCCAATTTTGACCTCACATTCCTCAAATAGTATATAGACTTTCAAAATGTC